>JARUHE010327359.1:0-19368 GCA_031471125.1 Archaeomysis grebnitzkii | reverse complement strand
CTATATATATACACACACACACACAAATAATCATTAACTTCCGTCCTAATAACACCAACATAAGTTATCTATTTACAAATGTTAGTTTCATCCATACGGATCAGGCTATACATAAAGATATATAAAGATATATATATAACGGATATTAATACGACACAGGCTCATTCATGATTAATTTAAATACAAACCGGAGGTGATCTTCAATTGAAGAATTTATTTTACATATTTTAAGCAAACAAAAAATTAATCAATCTTTAACGAAGGAATTAAATCTTAATTTTTGTTTACATAAATAGTGAAATGTTAATCATTTTTTACTTCAAACGAAACAATTTTGTGATTTGAAATTTTTGTGTTATTTGAAATCTTACTTTAGTGATTGGGTTTCAATATTTTTATTTTAGTGTCGGAAGATTAAGACCTGTGTAGTCAACTAGATACAAACTTAGTTCCAAGGACTTATGAGAGGACGCGACTACTTAAAACCATATTTCTTGATTACAAAACATACGAAATAAAAGCTTTTGTCAAAATATTGAAAATAACGGAATAATTTTGTAGAATCTTCGACACTCAAGATAAACAATTATGAATGAGTCTCATTCAGTGAATTAACGAACACGATTGCATATGTAACAGAGAATGCCTTGTGAGCAGTGTTATCTTGCAAATGCACTGGGGTAGCAGCTTCAATGCCGTTTATGCATGTCAACTTCTAAGACAAACACCACCACCAATAACAACAACATCACCACTATCATAAATGCCAACTCTAGCAATAGAAATACCACACATCAACAGTAACAACAAAATAACCACCACCCCAAACAAAAACAATCAAACAACTTTGACCTCATTATTTTGTTTTTCTTTCGTACCATAAAATTGTTTGCCATAATTGGGTAGTTTGGGTCGTACGTTAAAATTGAATAAGATAATGATATAAAACTCAATAATATATACAATATAAAAACATACATACATATTAACATACAATAATATAACAAAATAAAATAAATATTAATATAAAACTGAATAATATAATGATATAAAACTCAATAATATATAATAATATAAAAACATAAATACATAATAACATACCAATATAAACACATAATAACATAAAAATGTAAACATATGATAATATAACAAAATAAAATAAATAATAATAAAAACTGAATAATATAAACGTCGAGCAGTATCAGTTAAATATTACATTCCATTTTAAATATTAAATATTATTTATAAAAATATTTCCAAACGGAAGAAGAACGTCTCTAATAACCGGAAATCCTTTTCGCTTTACACTTGTATAGGCAAACTTAAAACATTTCAGAGTGTCATGTTTCTTTTAAAACTCTCAAGTGTTTTCTTTTTAAAAAGCTCAACCAATCAAAATGTTTTTAAAGAATTGAAATTACTATAATGGTAAACGATAACACTATCGGTATATGAATTAAAAGTATATTTTGTGAATCTACTTTCGGCCAACAGACTAGATGTGATTTAAATAACAATTTATATAAAAAAAACGAAATAATATACTGAAGCCACTAAAGTTGTTAAACACTTTGTCAAAACAAAAAATGAATAAATCCATAAACTTATATCAAAACAAGAAAAAAACTTCATAGAAAGTTTTAATGTCAAAATATGTCAACACTCGATCGTCATTTCGCCAAAAAAAAAACCATCTCCAGCATCCACCAACCAGCATTGGCTTTCCTTTACACTTTTTTTTACCTTTCAAAGCGCAAAGCTGTTGAATTGGATTTACAAAACCGGAATAAAAATGAGCTTCTGAACTTGTTCAATTAGAAAATCTGAACAAAAGACGAACGACGCCCTTTTGGGCGTTACCTTAAATACTCGAGTGACAGAAGTGCTGAAAAATGCTACCCTGCGTTGCCACAAGCAGAAATTGAGCCACGTTGGGTCTGGTTAGTACTTGGATGGGTGACCGTATTAGAACGCCAGATGCAATTGTGATTTCTCAGTGAATGTGCGTTACACCTACAGCCTGATCCGTTTGAATAACATTAGCAATAATTAACAAATACTAATGGTGGTATCGTCGAGATAAACCTCGTCTGTTCTTTGTTATGGACAAAAACTTTGATCGTTCGTTATCATTATTTGATAAATAAATCCAACCACTACCATCACCATCAACGTTGCAGTTATCATCATAATCAGTAGCACTATCATGGTTATCATCATCAGCATCGTTAGTATCGTCATCATATTCAGTATCAGAAACATAGTCATCATCGTCATCATACTCAGTAGCGATAGCATCGTTATTACCAACACCATTACACCATTACTACCAGCATCATAACCTCTAAGATAATATTCGAGCCAGGTGATATAGTATATTTCTTCAATAATATTTTTTAAACAACGGCGAAACAATTCAAACATTTCATAACATTAAAATATTAATAAATTGAACAGACATTCAAATATTCAGAAATTGAAAGTGAATTTTAAAACAATAAAAAATATTTTTAAAATAAAACAATCAAGGGACAACAAAAAACTTTTTGTCTTTAATTTCTTTATTCTAGAATAATTTAAATATTGTTTAGAAAACATATCTTGTAAACGTCGTTTGTATATAAAAACAAACTAATTATAATGACAACCACTTCACGTTAAATTTTATTCATTTATCATCAACACAAACTTTGATAAAGTATACAAACACACTTTTGATCTGTGAGTAAATTATTGTTGGAATGAATCTTTATATGGCTGGTATACTCCGGGTGACGAAAGTGTCTTGCAGCCATACACTGTTCTATTGGAAATTAATTAAATAATTACGAATAACCACAACAACGTGAACATAACTAAAAACATTATAGTATAATTTTATACTTTGACGTTGTAATTATTTTGTAAATCAATAAAATGATAAAAAAATGATTTGACATTCTATTTTAACATTTATTATTCCTACACAAAATCGAAAATGGTGGACCATGAAATATTTTTTGTCCTGCTTTAAAAAGTTTGATTCTTATATCAGGTCCGAAACTGAACCATAATGATGATTATAATCATTCAATCAAGAGTTTATGACTTTGCGGGCACTAATGTGAATTTATTTTTATACTTTTGCCTTCAGCCGTCCAGGGTTCGGTCTTCAAACAATGAAGCCTTATGTTCATCTGGTTTGAAGAGCGAGCCCTGGACGGATAAGGACAACAGTTTGAATTTCCTTTACATTAGTGCTTGCAAATCATAAGCTAGTGTTCACCAGAGAGTGATTTATCATTGTATTCAATCAAAAATTTAATACATTTTCCAAAAATGTATTTGTACTTTATGTATATAAATATCCTTATTTGAATAGCCTAAATATTGATACTATTCTCAATGGCGGAGATTTTATAGAACACAAAAATGTGTTCAAACTTCTGAAAATTTTCTCACACCTCGCAAATGACTTTAAAAGTTTCCACACCTTTCCATCTTCATTTACAATTTGTTAAAATATTTACAAGACAAGTTGGATTTTATTAATTTATCTTGTGAAGTTGTGATAGACACAAACAAACGAATAACATTTTGAAATTTAAATTATTTCCTTGAAATTTATTGTTTTTGTGCAAAAATAAACAAAACCAAAAAGATTTTGGGATTAATAATCAACACATAAATGTGCTTATGATGGACGTTTCTAAAAAAGGAATATTCCGAAACTTTTTCCATATAAACTTTTATTAACAATTGATGTAAATTAGACGAATAATTATAAATGTTATTATGCCCATAAAAAAACAAAACCTGTCAATGGAACCAAATATATTGGAGAAAATGTTCTTAGGCTGTTTAATAATAGAACTTCAAATAGCTCTATATTCTGCACCAATTTTTATATTTACATTAAAATTTATTTTAAAAGTAATTTTTTTCTTAACAAAAACATATTATTTTTGTGTTAACAACATTAAAATAAAACAGATATACACAGATTTATTAGATTCAATGTACATTCATTGACATTTCTAAATTTTATTTAACACAAATGTGATTATTTTGTAGAAAACGTGACTATTTAATACAAATGTAATTATTTAATACAAATCTAATTATTTAATACAAATATAATTATTTAATACAAATATAGCTATTTATTATAAATGTGGTAAGTACAAATGTAACTATTTAATAGGAATGTGACCATTTAATAGAGTATTGACTACTTAATACAACTATGACTATATACAATTAGGACTACTTGGTACAAATGTGACTATTCAATACAAACTCTATCGTAAAGATTAAGTTCTAAAAACGTAAACAAACCTTTCAAGATAAAACGTTGAAGACTGTTTCCTCGTTTTCTTAACATTTTAAATTTTTTTTAACAAAAACAAATTTATAATTTTGTTTGTATAGGCTATGAAAAATATTAAAAATATTTTAATGAATTAATAAAATGGAAGTTCGA
Organism: Archaeomysis grebnitzkii; assembly: GCA_031471125.1. Taxonomy (NCBI): domain Eukaryota; kingdom Metazoa; phylum Arthropoda; class Malacostraca; order Mysida; family Mysidae; genus Archaeomysis; species Archaeomysis grebnitzkii. The sequence continues at coordinate 14,906 of JARUHE010327359.1, read as the reverse complement.
AACCATTTTCAATGTTGACACATCTTTTCAGCACCGTTAAATATTTTTTTTGCCAACACAAAACAATTTTGTAAAGTTTATAATATTTCAATTAGCATGTTTGTTTTAAGGACTTTAAAGCCGAAATAGTTGCCAAGAATGATAAATGTTTATATAAACGATGCGAAACAAAGCCGATCTGCAGAGTAAAGATACGACCAGCCACCACTAAAGAGAGAAATGATTTTATCTGTGCAGATACAAAAGATATTAAAGATACTTGACATAATGGCCATTATTTAAGCATGCGGGTGATACAATTACAGTTGGGCTGGGTAGCAGATACTCAGCACCAGTTTAACTAAAAGTAAAAAGTGACCAATTGATGTGAGTGATATGAACATTGTAACATCCGAATAAATGAGAATGGATTGATAATACAATAATTAAAAAGTTTATTTTTTAATGTAGCTGAAAAGCAATCAAATAGAAAGCCAATAAAGTTAATTAAGTCATACTTTGCTGGAAAATGTTTAAAACATCTCGACAAAAAGCTAAATATTAGAATGAAAAGTTGAAACAATTTTGTGAAACAAAAAAAGGTTTAGTAAATGTTTCTTAATTTTATACCTTTCTGAATTTTTTTCAACCAAACTGAATTTCATTTTTTTAAACCTAAATTTTTCACTTCAGTAAAAAAAATTTTATTTCAATCTATTGAACATTTCAAAACTTGAGCTGCTAAAACAATGTATCAAAAAATGGAAAGCAATTAAAGAAACAAATTTACAATTCAGTTGCCGAAATGTTAAAGTAAGGTTTTCGAGGCTCCTTGTGAAAAATGGTTGAACCACAACCTAACAACAACATTTGGAGGGTAAAAATATATTCATTGTGTGGGTAAAAATATATTCATTGTGTGGGTAAAAATATATTCCTTGTGTGGGTAAAAATATATTCATTGTGTGGGTAAAAATATATTCCTTGTGTGGGTAAAAATATATTCCTTGTGTGGGTAAAAATATATTCATTGTGTGGGTAAAAATATATTCATTGTGTGGGTAAAAATATGTTCATTATTTGGGTAAAAATATATTCATTGGCGGGTAAAAGTATATTCATTGTGTGGGTGAAAATATATTCATTGTGTGGGTAAAAATATATTCATTGTGTGGGTAAAAATATATTCATTGTGTGGGTAAAAATATATTCATTGTGTGGGTAAAAATGTATTCATTGTGTGGGTACATCCATAAATGAATGGATCAAGGGCCCCCATTTATGAGTCACGAACACCTGAATTCATTCATTATGATGAAGAATTAAAAATGATTTGCTTTTTAATTGACAAAAATGTTAAGTTTCGTTGACAACAATTGGGTGACCAATCAGAACATTCTTTTTACATGTGTTTGATCGCACATTGTGCGTGTGTGTGTGTGTGTGTGTGTGTGTGTGTGTGTGTGTATATATGTGTGTTTGTTTATAGAGGCGTAGGTGCACGTACGAGTTGGTCAGAGAATATTTTGCGCGTGACACCATCTTCATTATCAGGTTTGTTTGTGGCGTCAATCTATAAAAAAAATTCAAATTGAAAAACAAACTGTATTGACAATGTACCTTGAACCAATTAGAAAAGTTTATCCAAACAACATTTCAGTCACAATAATTAATTGGGTTTCAACATATTTATGACTAGACAAATTAAAAATTCAAAGCATTGCCTAGTTTAGATTTTATAGATTCGTAATCTGAAAATACATTCTTATTGTGCCTTACAAATTAATTAATTTTTACCAATACAAATTATAAACATTCCAACCACTTATTTACATTTAACATAATTTGGCTTTTGCAAGGAATTATAAACAACTTATAGAATAAAATTTAAGAGCTTCTAAAATAACTTCGAATTAATTTAATTGAATAAAAGTAAGATTATTCAAGAAATGTTTTTAAAAGAAAGTTTATAATAAATTACAAATAATAGGAAGGTATTGTTTGGATGAGACAATCGCTTTGTTAATCTGTTTTTTGTTTAATTAAAATAATTTATAATTAGATAAGATCGAACTGTATTTTGACCTCATATTAAAACTTTCCTCAAATCACAATGAATATTTAATTTTCTCTTTATGTTGTAAAAATTAATTTCTCCATAGAAAAGTTTTTACATTAGACATATGATTATTTTGTAATTATAATAGTTATGGAAAGTACAGTTCGACAGGGTTTTGAAACTATATTATGTTATAATTGAATTTTTTTTAATAGCATATATGTAGATCTTATCTAATATATAGATACGCCAATCAAGATATAAAGAAACTAGCACACGATCTTGAAATATTATAACTTTATGAAAAGAATAGATTTAGATCTAAAACCATGCCTATGATAAATACTATATTTTCTATAAACTACAGCATATACAGCATATATAAAAAAAATAAAAAAACATATTAGTTTCTTCAGTTGGGAGTATGAAAAATGGCGGCTTCATGAAATATAATAATATAACATAATTATAATACAAACTAATAATAAGATGATAATAATAAATACTGTACAAAAGTCTTAACAAAACATGAACTTGATTTCTCATTTGACATTTGATGAAAGACTGAACTGAACAAGTGTTGGAAACTCAACTTTATTCAACCTCCAGATTCAATAATAAAACAAATATAATTTTTCATTGTGTAGGAGGTTATTAAATTTTAATCCTGAATAATTAAAATTATTTATTACAAGTTATATATTTCAAAAAATCATTCAGATTATAACTGAAAATGGAACTATATAAAGCTATTTAAAAAAAAATCATAATCAAATCCGATATTAAAACGAAATAAGAAAATTATTGACATTTGCAACAATTTAATGTGGACCAATGTTGTGCAAATTAGGTTTCAAGTGTTTCAAACCGTTGACCAAAGAGTTCAAACCATCATTAAGAACCAATCAATTTTAAAACCAATGAAAAATGACTTGAAACGTTTCATAAAAATGATTGAAAAGGTTGACATTTACCACATACATTAACCTTCATTTTAACCTTCAGCTCAGTTGATGCTTTAAGGAAAGTCGTTTGAAAGGCAGAGATCGAGGAGGCGGCAGGCGTGGGCATGAAACAGCTCTCTTTAAAATATAAAACGGTAAAATTAAATTACGCTTTTACAACTGAGAAAAACATATCAGTGAGCTATAGTTTGAAAAAGTTATTTATTATTTCGATTAAATTGAATTTAAATCTTTAACAACTAAATATGTTATAATAAAAAGATCATAAATATACGTATACTAAAAGTTCGTTGAATCGCGCCATTTTTGAAATCAAAATCAATTAAATAATAAACAACATTCAATTATTTATTTTAAAGTTACAATAATTACATAATATTACGAAAAAAAATATAAAAACTATTATAAAGTTTAAAAAATCTACCTACTGAAATAAAACAGGCATATGTAAATTTGCATTATTTAAAAAAAAAGAATGCATATTTGAAAAAAAAACGTATGCTTAAATCAAATATAAAGCCTATTAATAACCATTACGAATAAACATTATATTGGAGTATTGGTAAACAAATTACCAATTCACTATAGAACCAAATTTTTTTGTGTTGAAAATATTTTAAGGAAAAAACTAAAAAACGGGTCACAATGCACAAAAGATCACGATCAGTAATATATATTGTTTGAAATAATAACATACTCGATCATGAGCGGAAGTTTCAAAAAATTGTAATCGATTTTCGGAGCCGATAATTATGTGTAATGTGGAAGGCAACCGTAAAACATAGTAATGGGGAAGGCAACAATAAAACGCGTCGAAGGCATCCGGTGGCCAATGAAATTAATTCCATAAACGTAATCTGCCTTGGCATTAAAATCAGCAATGGCTCCAATATTGTATTAGGCAATGGAATGACTGTTGGGTGAACGTGGTGGTATACTTATGCTCTAATGACATGTTCGGGTATGTAAGAAACTGAAGAAAAAAATATAAATTAGCAATTCCTTCAAATTCGCATGGCCTAGCATAATTTAGGCATCATGGTTTTTTATTTTAATTCAAGTAAAAAGAATTATAATGAAAATCGTCATTATTTAAAGCAATCTTTATGATTGCATTTATAAAACATCAAATTCATAAACATTTAAATAGTTACGTGACAGAGTTTAACACAAAGCTACTATGGGGGAAATATTAACCTCGTCAAATTTAAACAAATATAATCGATGTAATAAGGTGTGTAGACAGGATTAAAAGGGGACACTGTCTGTAATAAAGTTTCAAAAAATAATTAGAGAAATTAAACTAACTTGGAAACTGCAAACACTTTTTTCACAAACAAAATTACATATGATATACTATACAATCTCAATAGGGAAAATAGACGAAAAGTAGTGTATGCATAAGAAACAATTTATCATGAACCATGTGTCAATGTTTATGTTCGCATGTTAGATAAAACAAGGTTTACTCGTTATTTACAGTTGGAAGAAATACTAAGAAAAAAATCTTGAGCTCATATGTTTGATTCGACGTAATATAAACAGTTTCACCGTTAAACCATAAGTTCATACGAAACAAATTAAACCTTAAGTTCATATGAAACAAATTAAACCATCAGTTTATATCAAACAAATTAAACCTTAACATTTGTAAACGGTTCAAATTTACGTTTTAGTTATCCACCATTAGTTCCTATCAATTAATATATTAAACCATGTTTAAACTATGAAGCACACATGTACATTGTAAACACTTCTGGAAATATAAATCATAGACATAATTTTACATCTTGTCATATCCAAATTAATTACAAGAAAATCTTATAGCAACAGTTGAATAAAATCATTATTTATTTCAGAATTAAAATTAAATAAATTTATGACTATTCTATTGAAAAACGTCTAACATGACCGAACTCCGACTATTTCTTTCGAATCCATTCACTTTGCATTCCTGCTTTGCTCGTGCAAATGTAATACATTAAATACATTGATTACATGTAATACATTAAGCACATTGAATACATTGAATACATTAAATACATTAAATATATTAATTACATTAAATACATTGAAAACATTGAACACATTATATACATTGTATACATTGAATACATGAACAAGAAGGGACAGTTCGGCAAAAAAAACGGACAAGCAAACTAGTTACTCATTTTTACCAACAATGCAAGTCAGGTATTTAACATAGAAATAAGGCAAATAAAGCGTCATGATTACATAAATACTTTATACTTAAGAAAAAGATTATGACAAAAGAGAAATCTTATTCAGTTTAAAAGTTGTCATCAAAATCAAACACATTGATGCCAAACCAGTTTTGTCATCAACTATATGCTTGTAATCTTTTGTAAAAAAAAGAGTAACAAGTTTTAAACATTTGAGGAGAAAATTTCATTTTTCGTAAACTTTAAAATAAATATGAATAAAGAAAACATTAAGGATCTACTTTGAACTTTATGAAAACTTAATAATAACTATAATGTAAAATATAATAATACAAATAATAAAACTAACGATAATAAACATTTACAGTAATTTTAGTACTACCAAATTCTCGCTGCTTAGCTATAAAAAAAGATAATAAAAACATTGTTTTTGTGTATAAAAACTGAATATTTAAAAGTGAAAATGTTAGAACAACAAAATAATTCAACAATTATAATACAAAGAAAGTATGAAATTACACAAAAAACGTTTGAATGTATATATGAAGAAATCGTTTTGCATTGTTTTAGAAAAATTATTTTTTTGTTCAAGTAAAACATTTTGGATAATTAAAATAAAAAGGAAACGCATTTCCATTAACAAAAATATAATTAATGTATTTAAACTCTTAAAATGAAATAATGTAAGTAAGCCCTTAAAATGAAGTAAAATGTTTAATGTTGTGTAAAAAATCATTTATTAAAATAAATAATAACAAAAAAAACGTTGGGTAAAAGCACCAAACCTTTTCGTATAATTACAGTAACACATTATTGGATACAAAATAAAAAATGTTTTACATTTCAAATGTTTTTGTTATGCTAAATTAATCATTTATTATAGTGTGCTGTATCGTTGAATATTTCATGTACGAAACGAACTTTATTATAAAAAAGTTACAAGAAAGTTTGCAATTAACAATTCTTCAGAAAAATCAAAATTCAAAAACATGGAAAAAAATTCTTTAGAAATCATGAGAAAGTAAAGATAAAGAAAACGAAAATGAAATCAGATTGAGAAGTTACTAATCAGATTTATTGCAAGTTTATAACAGTAAATAATGGATCGAACATAGCACAAGTGAGGCAAACTCTTCGGTTCTTGAATGTGGGTTACCTCACTTGAGCTATTATTGATCCATATAAACCTTCAACATTTAAAAACAAAAAAGACCATAGGTTTGCATAGGTTCAGTCAGTGTTGCATAATTTTAATCTGAAGGATAACTCAACAAAGGCGTAATTGTGCATGGTAGTATCATGACGAATTTGGTGTGATGAATGCACACACAAGTGCATGAACACACGTTTCTAAAAACACACGTATGTACAAACACACACACACACACAAGAGCATGAGCACACTTGTATACAAACGCACACTTAAGTGCATGAATATACGTGTGTACAAACACGCACGTGTACAAACACACACACAAGTGCATGAACACACGTGTATACAAACACACACACACGTTTATGAACACATGTGTGTACAAGCACACACACAAGTGCATGAATACACGTGTGTACAAACACACACACACACACAAGTGCATGAATACACGTGTATACAAACACGCACACACACAAGTGCATGAGAACACGTGTGTAAAAACACACACACAAGTGCATGAACACACGTGTGTACAAACACACACACTGCATGTTCAAACTTTGTCCCTTTTCAAATTGTATCATCAGTGACAAATTCATCGGTTAGTCTCTACAATTAAACAATAATTTATATTTTTACATTGCAATTACAATTATTCTGGTATAGTTTTTTTTTATCGTATCATTACTTCGTTATTGATTTTCCGCTTGTGTTTATAGGACTACAAATAATTTGTTAGAATTATAAGCATTATTAATATCAAAAATCCAATTAGTATAAGTGTTTGTATCGTTGCTTAATTTTCATTGTGATTAAAATAATAATTTAACTTTACAATAAATTCAAATAATGGCACCATTTCTCACAGTAAATAATAGATTGTATTTACTTCGCTTTGTCATTTTGCTGAATAGTTCGACAGATCCTACCAATATCTAAACACACATACCAACATACAAACCATGTAACTAGCAAATAAACAAACAAATCAACAAGAAATTCAACTAACAGATGAACAAGCCAACCAGCAGCATTAAACACAACATACAAACTATCTATTTAACAAACAAACAAACCAATCAACGTGCAAACAACCAATATAACAAACAAATAAACCAACCATCATGCAAGTAATCAGATTAACAGATAAACAAAGCAACCAACATACAAAAAAAATACAAAGCAACATACAAATAAATAAACTAGCCAACATAAAAGCAAAGAAACTAGCCAGCATACAAATAAACTAGCCAACATACAAACAAACAAACTAGCCAACATACAAACAAACAAAAAACTAGCCAACATAGAAACAAACAAACAACACACAAAAAAACAAACACACAACAAACAACACGCAAGCAAACAAACAAACCAAGAAACAAGCAAACAAATAAACAAACAAACCAACACACACACAAACAAACAAACCAACACATAAACAAACAAACAAGCCAACACACAAACAAACCAACACACAAACAAACAAACAAGCAAACAAACATACAAACACACAAACAAACACACAAACAGCCCAAGGCAGCTATAAACAAACAGCCTCTCGAGGCGTCTACAGAGAAGGTTTCTCATCAACTTTTTCTTCCACCAATAAAATATAAACGTTTAAGAAATTTCTTTCCTCGAAGCTATTCTTGATGAAGTACCTGAACAAAATTTAAATTTATTGAAATATCTTTTTTTTGTAAATGGTTGCGTTCACTTTTCAATCTGGATCGATCAAGATTAGACAGAGAACGCAACCAACAATGACAAGAAATTGATCTGGGATTTTTTATGACATCATCTGATGTCCATTGGTAACCCATATTTGATTCGTTTTAAAACTTTGGTCGAGAAAGGAAATCAAATAAGTATTACATGAACCAAACTGTTTGTTTTGTGAAAGAAAAACAAAACTATATAGATTACTTAAAAAACTATAATATTAGTTACTTTGTGGATTATATCAATATTGATTGGTTTCATCCCGTCCCTAATGCTTAGCAACTCTTGTCCTGTCCCAAGTTCTACATTGAACTGTGGTCAAAAAAATAATAAAAAATTTACAACAAATGAACCAAACACATTAATTTGAATTAAATTTATTTTTAATAAAAAAAATTTTTTTCGCTCATTTAGTTCTACTCGAGAAACGATTCTTTGCTTCATCCATGATTTAACAAATGGCTCAAAGAAATCAATTATTTTTAATCAAATAAAAACACTTTTAAGGAATTTCGGTTTTGTATTGTCGGATTTTTAAAGATTTTAGAAAATGTTAAGTAAATGAAAATAATAAAACAAAACAGTTAAAAATTAGAATTATTAATTGACATTTTAAATTTTTAGCTCAATCAAAACAAAGAATTTCAGGAAAAAAAGGTTGAGAAGATTTTTGACCGAAACCAGAAAAACAAAACCAGGAGCCGATCAACAACTTTGGGACTTTTTGCCATAATTCAAATCAACTTTCATTTTTGTTGAAAGTAAAAATTAAAAACTGGATTTGTTTTTTTATTTATCCTACGCTGACAAACTTTCTCGTGTTGGGAATTGTCTTTCATCTGCATTTTTGAACCTAAAAATACTAAAAATTGACACGTGAAGAAACATTCACAAGATTTAGAAACCCATTGAAAAAATGTTAAGTAATATTTAAAGGAAATAAACTACTTTCGGTAAAAACAATTCGAAATATGATTTTTTTGATTAAAAATTAATTTATAAATACGGTTGATAATGAAAGAAATATATTATAACTTAAGAAAAACATATATTTTCAACTTGACATTTTAAAAAATTAACAATATTAATAGCACAATTCATAATAAGGCAACAAATTGTGACCACATTCATTTATAAAACAGAAAAATGAATAAAATAAAAGCGAATACAATTAAACACAAATTAATGAATACAACATAACTACAAATTTGAAATGTTGTTATTTGTACTACTATTACTATTATTAGAATTACTATTATTAGTGTTATCGTTACTATTATTATTAGTACACCTGTCATTACAAGTGATTTGAATAAGCGATAATTCGAGCTGTTCAGCTAAGTGATATGTAGCGATCGGTAGAAAGCGCTTCAGTGCAACTCGCGCTTTAATTAGAAAGTTGCAAGATGCAATCAATGAAATCCATCTAAATAATAACTACAATCACTCTTTCTCATTTTTACACTTTGCAAATATTTACATCGGTGAAAATAATTGTAATACTTCGAAGTTTTATGTTAAACAAATACAAACATGTTTGTCATAATTAACGTAAAAAAGATCGTTTATTTTTACATTTTTTTATTTAAAAACATTAGTGTAATATTGTTATTATTGATTTAAGATGGAAATTACTTTTAAAATCCTTCAATTTATTTTCTTTGATTTTTTTAATTTTTCAAAGCAATGAAAAAAATGTATAACTAAAAAATTTGTAAAATTAATGGAAATAAAGTTGATAAAAAAAATCTTTGTTTGCAAAAACTTTCGCTTAAATTTTAAGAACAAAATTTCGAAAAAATTTTAGTTGTTTTATCAATGAAAGAAAGTACCTAAAGCATATTATAAATTAAATGACTAATTTGATTGATGAAAGAATGTTCTAATAATGAATTTAGTCACCTGTAATAAATCTTAAAAATAATAAATATTGGCCGATTTAATCCAACAAACATTTTGCTAAATATATATTTATTTTATTAATGCTACGTCCTATTTAACAACTAATCAATCAACACTTAAAAAGTAACAGTTCAATAATTGTTGTACTGTACATAGTAATATATAATAACTACTTGTAAAAAATTTAATTTAAGATACATTTTTTACATACAAAAATACATTTTTTCAGGGCTAAGTTGAGACAGTCAAGGTATTATTATAATTTCTTGTTTGTATCTTTTGAAATTGGCGATTTAATTTTTAGCTTTTACATCAGATTTGTAATAAACACATTTTTATTTCTTTTGTAAATTATTTCTACCAAATCTGTATTTCGCAACATTCAATATCTCTTCAGGCAACTTATTATTTATATTTTCTCTATGAATTTTATATAATTTTGAAGTTGTTCGTAAGAAATAAAGTATATGGTTTAATACATTTAAAACATTTTTTTAAATGGAAATCATTTGAATGTTTTAATTTTAACCTGAATTTTTAATTAAAAATTATAGATAATAAACAAGCAGCAAGAAAAAAACAATAAAAAGGGTTTTATGTTTGCCATAAAATATATTCCAAGATGACGCCAACTTTACATAACCGTCATTGATGCCAATGTTGTCTTTTCCAATAAAAAAACAATTATTTATGGATGACGTCATTCATTATAATTTAAAATTCTATTTTTGATAAGATAAACAAAAAATATAATTATTAGGGAAGATTTTGTAACAAGAAACCACTTTATAATTACAATAATTATAAATGACGTCATGAAACGTTTTGTCGCATAAGAATGATGTTGCTTGAAGATAAATTTCCTTCAAATATAATTGTTGACAAACGAAATTGTTTTAACTAAAATAATGTTTTACAATTTTTACCAAAAATTGCACAATAGGTAAAAACACCTAAACAATATTTTTTTTTAAATCTGTCACATAAGAGATAGGAAGATAGCTTAATATTTGGTCATTGACCAACAATGTAATTCAACAAATCAATGTTGATAAACACATTTTAAAACATGCGTCACTTCACATTAGTGGAGGGTTTAGAGGGGGGAGGGGGCTGACGAGGCTAAAGCCCAAGGCCCCTAATTTTTGGGGCCCCCAAATTTAGAAAAAATATAAAAACTATAAATAAAAAAACTCATACTTTGATGAAACCATCCATGAGTTTGCCTTAAGAAAAAATCGTAGACGTCCACTTTGTTAAAACAAAATTAAATAAGTAATTTTTTTTATCATGGTAAAAAGTAACAAGGCAAATGTTTTTTAATCCTACAATAATATTCTGCTGATAAAGGGTTAACAAAATTTATATAGGGGCCCCATCACAATGATCGGCCCAGGGCCCCCGAAACCCTAAGTCCGTCCCTGCTCCAAATACTGTAAGTAATTACATACAAATTGGAAACCAAGTCAATTCAATCACCTTCCTTTTAGACCTCTGGAGGTACCCTATTAGAGTGATGGGTATCTGGGCTTCATTGGTTCCTCCAGAGAGAAGAAGCTGGAGCCGAACAGTAAGCTAAAGCCGTTTTCTCGACCAAACCTTTCTTGACTTCAATCAAAATCGTATAACATTGTGTAAATATGATTGCAACACAAGAAAAGTTGATTTAAATCAACAAAGTTTGATTTGAATCAAGAAAAGTTGGGTCGAGAACACAACTTACATTACAATAACAAATAAATGATTGAAGAAAGCAAAAAGCGGTAGAATGTCATATGAAATAATGTTGAACAAAAATACTTTTAATTAAACATTAATGAATGAAAGAAACCTTTCTTTCAATTATATACGTAGCACCACGGTTGAGGAGAAGCCACAATTGGGTTTGTTTTTTAATTTATAATTCACTTTTATTTGTTTTTATTGACGTGAAAAAAAAACTTCAAATACGTTTGTAACAAGGCAAGAAAAAACTTTCGAAACTGGTGTTGATGGGACAATCGTTCAAACATTGATCAGATTCAATCTTGCTCAACAAGTTAACGAAGATGAAGATGAACATCGAACATTCAGTGCCAACAAATATGGAAATTAAAAGTTATATATTTCTGCAAAAACTTGAATAAAAACTGTTCAACGTTCATAATAATAATCAAGGGAATATTTTTTTATTTTCAACAAAAAATTTTCAAGTTAATGACATTAGAAGTATTTTTATTAAATTGCTGATAATGGAAATGAAATAACAATACTATTATTATGAATTCCATCAAACCAAACAATTTAATTTGAGACACATGTTTGTTAAACCATTTAATAATAATTTCAAAACAAAATTTAAGAAATTAAAAAATATTTATGAAATCAAAACTATTTGTTTTATAATGTGAATTAAATTCTTCGCCAAAATGGTGTGAATCGTTTATTGTTAAAGAAACAAATGCTGATAATTTATTCTTAAATATAAAATTAAGCCAATTAGATTTCATTTTCATCTAAATATCTGCATTAAATATGAGTTGTTTTGTTAATCAACAACGTAAATTTATTTTTCAAATTAATGTTATTGTAATACCAAGTTAAGGTAATACTAAATAATAATACTAATAATAATACTAAATAATACCAAGTTAAGGTAATACTAAATTGTACTAAAAAATAATACTTATAATAATACTAAATAATACCAAGTTAAGGCAATACTAAATAACTTACACTACATAAATAAATAAGATTTTAATTAAATTTGTGTTCTGGTAACAAATAACCAACAAATCTTTATATTTCATAATCTTGATATGGTTGTTTTTCACCAAAAAAACACACCGCTTGCTTTTTATAAGAATGTTTGGTTATGCGATGGGACAAAAACTGAATAATCTTATATGGAAATAAAATAACCAAAAGTGACGTCATAAGATAATCAAATTTAAGTGGACGTCTGTGGCAGACATTCACATCAACAATGAAACAATTTAACGTCGCGCATCAAATTTGATGTCTCTATTATTTCGTCGTAAACTCTAATCTAAAATGATATAAACAATAAAAACTAACCTAAATATTCATAATAATAATAATACCAATAATAATAATAGTAATAAAACCAATAATAATAAAAATAATAATAATATAAACAATAATAAAAACTAGCCTAAATATTCATAATAATAATAATACCAATAATAATAATACTAATAATAATAATAATAATAACATTTGTATTATAATAATAATAATATAAACAATACAAACTAACCTAAATTTTCATAAACTGAGGCTGGCAACACTTCGAGTTTCGCGGGCATAAATGTAAAGACGTACCATCGACAGCACAATATCGAAAATACAGAATAATAAAGTTATAAATTGTTGGTTTTTTGTTGTAAATTCCATACTGTGAAAATCTAGGCTAGATTTTCACAGTATAGAATTTACAACAAAAAATAATAATTTATAACTTCATTATTCTTATTTTTCTATTTAAAAATGTACGATATTGTGCTGTTGACTGTACGTATATGTACACGTACAATGTACAGTTTCACAAACCAATGCTTCCCTACATCATAAGAAAAATATAATGTAATTAAATCTACCTCATATTATCATCAATATATCAAAATACCAAAAAATAAACTTTCCATCTTTTCTTAATTGTCAAATATAGTATTTGTATGGGAAGAATACCTTTGGGAGACTGTACAGTTTACATCAGTGAAAATATAGTTAAAATGTTTATAAATTAAAGTCTGAAACTATTTTAATTACTCATGTGTTATTATTTTCTATTTCAAATAAACAAAAATTGTAAAAATAATTATAATTTATTGCCTTGATAAGACGTTCTCTGCTATTGCTTCATATTATACGTTATAACTATTATTAGTATTAGTTATGCTAATAGTACTCCGATTCAGTATTTTTTATTAATATTATTACTATTCAGTATTAATTTGCTAAAATCATTACCATACAGTATTATTGATGCTATAAGTATGACCATTCAGTATTATTGCAGCTAATATTATTTAAATTCAGTATTATTGATGGTAATATTATTGCGCGTCAGTGTTATTTATGCTAACATTATTACTACTTAGTATTATGGATGGTAATATTACTCCGTTTCATTATTACATAAAAGCCGAAGAGAACAAAGAATAATTAATAAAGGTACCGAACCTTAGAACCTTCCGCTTATCATTCATGCAAAACCTTTAATTCAACATTGGTGTCCAGAAATAAACTTCGGTCGGGATTTAAGCTTAATATTAAAAACGTATCATTGCAACATAGCTTAACCGAAGTTAATTTATGAAAAGTTTAAAATTTTGGTAAAACTTGAATAGAAATAATTGTGTTTGTTCTTCATTGATGTAAGTTAATGGTAATTTGGCTGAGTTAATGGAGGCTATACTAGTAAAATATAGTTAAGCATTGTAGCAAATATTTTAACAAAAAAGTTTGGTTTGAAGTGAAACCTAAAAAATAATTTAGAAAAGGATAACTTAATGTAAAACACTTTAAAGTTATCTAAAATTTCAAAAACTTATTTGTGTCTAATTCTTAATGTCAATGCGAGTTCTAACACAAATGTGTTCAGCTTAAAACAAAGTCTTGAAGTCGATTGAACACAATTTATAAGAATTTTGTTTCGTGAAACAGAAATGTATTTGAATGAAGAAAATAAAAAATAATAAAGACGATTTAATCAACGTTTGAGTGAACAATAATAATGAATGTTAATAACGAACAACAATAATAATCAATAGCGAGTAATAATGAACAATACTAATCAATAATAATGAATCAAAACAAATAATACATTCGAACTCATTCTAACCAGTTAGAATAATTTTTTAATGGAGGCGAAACTCATTTAACATTATTGAAATGATCACAGAGCTTAATCAGTGTATATATACAGTATATAT
>JARUHE010327348.1:0-11082 GCA_031471125.1 Archaeomysis grebnitzkii | reverse complement strand
GTTGGAGGAACCTGTTGGTACTGAGTGGTTGGAGGAACCTGTTGGTACTGAGTGGTTGGAGGAACCTGTTGGTACTGAGTGGTTGGAGGAACCTGTTGGTACTGAGTGGTTGGAGGAACCTGTTGGTACTGAGTGGTTGGAGGAACCTGTTGGTACTGGGTGGTTGGTAGAACATGTTGATATTGAGGTGTTTGTTGATATGAATTGTGTGGTGTTTGTTGATAGGTAGATGTAGGTAATGTGTAAGAAGAATTAGGGTATGGAGATTTAGCATCATTTTGGCCATTAACTTTAGGAACATTTTCATGCTGAGTTGATGAAACTTTGTATGCTGCTGGATTCGATGAAGTAGGTGCATCCTGGTAGTTATAGCCAGTCCATTGTCCAGAGCTGTAATATGGATAGTAAGAAGCTGCCGTGGTAGACCCAGAATACATTCCAGGCGGATACTGAGGAGACGATACTGCCGTGACTTTGGCACTTGTGTCTCTTGCCGAGTTATTTTTGGCTTCTGGATAACCTGTTGACATAGAAGATCCATTCGAGGTGCTAGATGTTGAAGAATGCCCGCTTTTAGACACATCAGCCTGGCCATAATACACATAAGCATTATTGTAATAGTTTTGACCGAGAGTCATTGCTTGTGAGGGAGAGACGGACGTAGAAATATTCTGGGAGCTCGATGGATGGGAGGTTGTCAGCGAAGTAGTTGGATTTTGGTAGCCAGGATAAGCAACATAATTGGATACTTGTGCCATTGTCTGGCTTGCTGGATAATAACTCAGAGTTCCTGCTTGAGTTGTAGACAAACTTGTATTTGTTGCAGGATGTTGACCATAATGTGAATAAGAATTTGATGGATTAATTGGCACGTTTTTAGCAGCTGAGGACACAGGTATGGCTGCATTGTAGTATGAATTAACAGGCGTGTTGGAGCTATTACTTGTACTCCCTTGTGGCTTTGTGGAAGGAACATAGTTGTGATGAGATGGGGAAGAGTTGTTAGAGCTATTGTTCGAGTGGTGCATGGTCATTCCTGTTGATGGATAATTGTATGGTGCCTTGTAGGGATATTGTGATGTTTGCTCGCCAGGTTTTGGTGAAAAATTACCACCAATTGGTGTAGTGGTCGGCATTGAGACAGGATATTGTGGCACACTGGCTGCAGATTTATTTTGGGGAGCCGATGGAGCAGAAGGTGGATAAGATAGATTTGAGTATGAAGGATCATATGGATATCCAGAACCCTTTGCGCTAGCATAATCAGCACCCGTTGGTGGTTGTCTGGCAGCATCAGGATTTCCAACTGTAGGGTAATTGTATGGAGTTGTTACATCAGGATTTCCAGCTGTATGGTAATTGTAGGGAGTTGTTGCATCAGGGTTTCCAACTGTAGGGTAATTATAGCTCGGTAATGGGGATTGAGCGGTGGGGGCTGTCGGGGCGCTGGTCACAGAAGGGCTGTAAGACCGATTTCCTCCAGGTTGCAAAAAGTCTTTCAGCTTTGGGCCAGAGGATATACTCGCCACTGGAGGTAAAGAATTATTTGGCACTCCCGATTTGCCAGTAAACTTTTTTACATTTGCCGTGAGGTGGCCTTCCCTTTCTTCATCCTGGACTCGACAAACCGACCTCACTCTGGTCAAGAGTTTATTAATCTGTGATTGCAGTTTGCTGTAAAATTTATTTGCATCTTCGGCTTTTCTTGTGATGTTGACGAAAGCATTGTAAGACGAGAGCAACGATTCAATCATATCTGCACGTTCAGCCTGAGCTTGATTGAGAAGTCGCTTGGTAGTGGCATAACCAGCATTGGCTTCAGATAAGGCTTGAAGTATGTTAGTTTGAGCTTTCATATTCATGTCCAAGAAATTCACCTGAAAAGAAGATATTTTGTTTAGTTTTCATCAGAACTATACTTTAGAGCTATACATACCACATTCTCCATAAGAATTACTATTGGAGATATGTTTGCCATCTACTCCATAAGAACTACTTTTGGAGTGGACAATGTGGAAGCCTTAATCATTGGCCTAGATTTCATTAAACATAATACAATATTTATGAATGTTTTAATGTTTAGTAAAAATATTTTTCTTTTAAATGTAATCCAATATTTTTTTGTTTACCTTGAATGAAATTTTAAAATATTTTTCATCAAAAGAAATTAAAACATTTGAGAAAGAATTTATATAAAGTTTGAATAGCTAGATTATATGGATCGAAAACTGCACAGGTGAGGTTGAACTATGTTATTTGAATGTGGGTTGCCTCACTTGTGCTATTGTAGATCAATCATCAATAGCACACGTGAGGTAAGTTCTATGTTATTTAAATGTGGATTGCCACACTTGTGCTATTTTCAATCCATATAGCAATGACATAATTGCAAAGAAGATTATTTGGTAGAGAAGGAGGTTATTAAGTGATGAGTGATGCCCCAACTATTCAATATAAAAGAGGTTATTCAATGCTATTCAATACTATTCAATGATATTCAATACAGATGTTGACTAACCACTTTGTTATGTTTGTCCAGTTGTCTTCTGAAGAACTCTTCGGCCGGATCTTGAGTTGTGACAAGTTCTTTTGTGATGTCGTCATTTTGGATGTCATTCCGCAACTGAGATTCTAATGCCGTTCGTTGGCCCTTCATTTCATCCACTTTTTTCATCAACCTATGGACTTGGTTTCTTCCTTCTAAATCTATGTTTTCTGCAAAAAAATGGTTTCATAATATTATTCTTCACCCTTTACGCCCTGAATTAATTTTATTTTCCTATATTGCCTAAACGTAAACAGAACATGTGCCATAATCGTCACACTCAGTTGCTAGACTCCATAAATGTAATTAATCTCGCTATAAACCATTATTTTCTATGTGTCGAATTTGTCTCTGTTGGGTGTAAAGGGTTAACAATTATGAAAAAAAAACAAATATCAAATATTAATTTCATTGCAGAGATAATTACAGCGAGCTAAGTGGCCAAAAGAACAAAATAATTGTGCTAAAAAACAGCTTTAGTTCTATCAGAGCAAGATATGTGAAAGGACTGAACCTAGCTTTATATCTCACACAAACAAATCACGATGTGTAAAACTTCCTTACGTTCAGCCATCATGAGAGACGGAATGTTGTTTGCCAACTGATCAATGGGTTGCGACAGGAGCTTCAAGTTGGAATGGTGTTGCTTGATTGCATGATGCAAGGCAGTGTTGTTGTCTTGGGCGCTTTCGTGAGCGTCTTTGTACTTGGCGTACTCGCGCTTCAGTTCAGCAAGGATCATGTTCGGTGACTTCTTGCTTCCCATTATCACGGCAAATTCCTTTTCCTTCTTTTCTTCTTCCTGAGGAAATAGTTTTACCAAATCTTTATTTTGATATTTAGGCATTTTTTATCGATAAGAAACAGATAGAGATTCATTGAACAAAATATGGGAAAATCAGTGGAAAGATATTTTAATGGAACACCCCTTAGAACTGTTTCATATATTGTTAGAGAATTATGGATATAAATTATCTACATATAACTTTTAGTAACTGAACATTTTATTACATATACAATTTATATTACAATATAATTAATGTTCTTTTAGAATAGTTTATCACTATAATTATGGACATCTCTGCTGATATATATAATATATAAAGTCAACTGTATGGGAAAAATGATATATTGAAATTATAAAAGCTAAGGAATGACAAGAGAAAACGAAACGTAAAATATCTTTCCCCTTGAAATTATAACTAAATATTTCACTTTAAACTTGCAATGAAAGTTACAGTAGCTGGCCAAGCCACATTGACATTCTTTAGGGAAGGTAATCCACATGGGATCTGGTTATAACTTGGAGGTACTTTTGACATTTAGGTGGTTCACCGACAGAACAACTAAGAAGTATCAATCAATGCTAATTATGATACATTTATTCAGCCAATCAACGAACTGAGGGTGGTGATGTCATGGTCATGTAACTGATTCGAATATGTTGGTTGGTTTGTCTGTTTAAAGACAAACCAACCAACATATTCAAGGCAGTCACGTGGCCATGACGTCACCAGCGTCGGTTCTTAGATTGGCTGAAAAAATGTATCATAATTAGCATTGATTGTAGTTTCTTAATTGTTCTGTGGTTAACATGCATTGCATCCATAACTTTTTTAGTCGTGGAGACTAAATAGTAAAAATCTTGCTCACCTGCATTGTCTGGTCCACTTCTGAGAGCGCGACATTACAATCGTGATAACTATTCGAGATTTCACTCATGATGCTCGTTAGTTCTTGGATTCCGTCGCGAGAATTTAGATCGGCACAACATTCTACAAGTTCCTGCGAAACATAATGAATGTTAATCCAATGCTTATGTCTACATTAAACTATTTTCTTTATTTTGTTATATAGATTTTAAAAAAAGACATAATTTATTTATTCAAATAAATAAATTGGTTATACAAATTTAATAAAAAGACTATTAATTTATTTAAATAATTAAATTGGTTATACAGATTTAATAAAAGATTTATGTTTAATCAAATAAATAGATCGGTTATTTTAGTGTTACCTGTGGAATAGTATCGTCAGGTTCAAGTTGGAGAGATTCTAGTTGCATTGAAGCTATGTACATTTTTAATTCTTCATTTTTTTCCTGTATTTGGCCAACTACATGACGAAGAAGTTTTGCCTTTTCTTCACTAGAAATAATAAAAGAGATTGACATTTTATTTAGTTATATTCAAAGTTTAACATTTTAGCTTCCCTATGCATTTATTTAATGTAGATCAGTGCATGGCCCTACTCTTCTTATCATTCTCACTTTTTTTTACTCCTATGTTTATCTACAATTGTTTTTATGCAACTCACTTCTCTTGTTAACCATTTAGAAACATTTTTGTTGAAGAATCCAACATAGAACGGAATCAAAACTGACAAACACGCACCTGTACATCGAGGACGCTTCGTGTGCCTCCAAAGGCACCAACCGAGCAAAGATGTCCGGACCGGCGACCTCCGCATCGTTGACACTGAACCCGATCCCCTTGACTAAGGACGCTCCCTTCACCTCCACGAGCGTGTCCGATGCCGGAACCTTCTCGTGGAACACAAACTCGTTCTCCTTCTGGGCAGCCGTCAGCTTGCCTCCCATGACATCGTTGGTGAAGGTCAAAGATTCGGCAATTTGCTGGCAACACAGACAAATAAAATAATTTGAGGTGGTTGAATGTTAACAAATTTCACCTTTGTTTGTAAGGATTTAGGATGAGAAAAATTTATGTAGCATTGGGCAACTAAGTTGAAAAGATTTTAAGCAAAAGAGTCAAAGTACCAATAAATGGTTAGTTCTCAGTATACAACTACACTCCAATTGTAATTGACAATGGCAACATTGAACCACATATTTTTATATAAAACTTTGGAAATAAACTTTTTTGAGAAATTCTTTACTTTTATTGAGATGAAGTAAATTTTAATTAGACATTTCCTTTACAGTTTTAAAACTTGACAACCTTCACATTCAACCATACGACAATACATCAATATAAAAGAAGTGAATTAATTCCACTAATCAGAACTGTGTTAAAAAGGTCAAACTTTATGATGGCTACTCTTTTTCACATTATTGACATATTAAAACACCTTTTTTACTTTAATAATTCTTACAATTTCTTTTGGGAGCTTTTTTATAGGTCTTCTTATTTTTCATATTTACACTCTTTACATACAAGAAGGTTGGGTTAGGTAAGGTTAAGTGAGGTTTCTAGTTTTTCTAGAACTTTCAAAAAAAATTAATCGGTGTAATATGCCATTGTTGTAAGAAAGAGTAACTGTCATAAAGTTTTACCATTAAAAATATTGATTAAAGAAATGTAAAACATTTTTTCTTGACCATATTCACAATTTTTTTGGGTTCTTACCTCTTGTTGGTCCACATTTTTGGCCAGTTTAGAAGCTTCGTTCAGTTTGTCGACGGCTGCCTGGTAATAAGCTACTCTCTCGCCCATCTTCTGCTGTTCCTCGGATTGAAGGCCGAGATACAACATTGTAACGGAGGTATAATAAGCCATTTTGAAATCACAATAACGTTGCCAGGTCTGGAATTAAATGTGTTCAAAAGAGTATTAAAAACTAAATTAAACTTACATTGCATGACATAAGTGTTTCAACAATGAAGGACATATGACAAGTCGCTTGAAAACTCGTCCAAACTTTGTTGTAAAATTCCACATAGAAATACATATCAAAATTTATTGATGTATAAACCATATAGCACCTACAAGACTAAGTCAGGGCAAACACAATATCTCATTGGTGTTATATTCATAACAGAATTAAGAAACATTTATTTGAATCCATTAAATAATTTATCAAAATCAAGTTTTTATCTGTCAACAATGTTTAGCACTCGGAAATTGATCACATACAAGCAATTGACAATAAAGAAAGCCGAGAAAAAATACTCTAAGCAAAATCTAAATGAACGAAATATTTTTATCTTTATCGTAAAGACTCACCTTCAATTGTTTTGTACCCACGATCTCCGTGAAAGAAATTTCCTGGTTTTTGCCATGGTCCAAGTATTTCATTGCAGTCCTTAAATACTCAACAACTTGCATAGCCACTTTAGCTGCAAGAGAAAAATGTTAGATTTTTAGGGATAAATATTTTATATTTATCATAAATTTATTTAGTTTATAAAAACAAAATTAATATTTATCACAAATAGACAATAAGTTGTACAAACATGTGTGAATTGCCTTTGAAAAATGTGACAATATACATATACCAGTATGAAATATGTATTATGTAGATTGTGAACCATGAAACCTATCATATTATAAAAACCTCTTAGGAAATTTAAATTCTATTAAAAATCTTCCTGTGTAACTCCAAGCAAACTTTTTTGTAAAATTAATTTTGATAAAATATCAAAATGTAGCCAAGAATTCACAATTCAACTGCTGCCCTAACAACATCAATCAAATGTTAATTATAGACATGAAGATTTTACCACTATCATTATTGTCAGGGCAATGCTTCATAGCTATGTTTGCCACATGCTCCATAGAAATTACTGTTGGAGTGGATTAATGTGGAACCCCTAAACTATTAAATGTACTCACCTATAATGTTTGGTTTACGGTTGTCCGTCATGCTTTTCTCGAGGATACATTCTTGTGCTTGAGCCAATGACATGTTAACCTTAAAGTTCATCAAAGTCGTGTTTAAATCGTATTCCTTTGCTTGTGGATATTCGTCTCTCAAATGCTGGAATGTCACAAATATGAAACAAAAGCAATTAAATTTCAACTTCATTTCACTCACTCGACAATATAAATGATAATGGGCAGACCCGGTGGGTGCGGCGAGGCTTCTTGCCCGATGGTCTGACCTGCTAGGGGGGGGGATTAGACCCTCCGACTTGAGGGCCCCATCCTCTATTTCAAGGTCGGGGTGGGGTCAACAACAACATGATGTCACAAAGGACACATATGCAAGACTTATATTTAAATAAAGTAGTACCAAAGAAGGAAAAGTTAGATTAAAAATAAAAAATAAAAATTTACATAAAAAATGTCATAAAGTTGTACCAAACAATGAAAAGGTAAAAGGACAACAAATTATTCACCTGATATGCCCACGCAGCACATTGAAAGTGCGTGCACGAAATTTTCATACCGTCAGCTGTGCTTCTGGTGTCCATGGCACCCAAGGCAGTGTGTAAAGAGCCAATGTTGTATAGAATGCAGGCCATCTCATACTTGATGTCAGTTTCAGGGTATACAGAAGACGAATATGCATCTTGCCTAAAAATTATAGAAGAAAATGGTTTCAAAAGAGCAAAACAACTTCTTATGAATAACAATAAAAAGAACATTGCTGATAAATATATTTTTCCTTAGTTACAGAAGATTAATGAGTAGCAGCCAAAATGTAATACATTTATAAATATTTCTCTCCTGAAAGAGATAGTCTTTGCTAACTTTTATATAATGTCAGTCAACTAAACTTTATATTAACTTTTTTCCATTCATATCTTCATTTTTTGTCCAGAAATGGAAGTTAGCATTTGTAACAGCACCATAGCTGGGTCTTGTCAACTATCCATCAACCTTTCTCTCCTTTCAAACAATTTTCTTCACATCATTTTGTTATCCTAATCCTTTTTCTTATTTTATAAGCATAGTCAATGTTCAATGCAACTCAGTGTTGCATTCATACCTGCCTTTCACACATGGTTAAGGTACAGCACCAATAGAAGACATAATCTAAGGAGAATAATTGAAGGCTGGTAAGATGAAAATTCATAATAAGACATTTCAAATAGTAACAATAATAATATAAATAAGCTTACCAATGGAAAACAATCGAAAGGTTCCTACTCTCCCCAAGAGGAAACCGTGAAAGCAGGAAATGAAGTTGACAAAAATACTTCTTCAATGTAGCACATCCTGTGAAGTCCGTCAGAGCCCTGACAGCGCTGGCTCGTAAGCTTTCAAGTTCTTGAATCTCGTTCATGTACGAGTCCGGATCCTCGTTATAATGATCTTTTATGTACTGCAAGTAATTATGGAGAATTGAAAATTACACATTTCATTTGGACAATAATAAGAAATGGACATCAAAATATTTCTTTCGGATTGGTTTTATTTTCTAGGTTTTGAGGTTAAATTATTTGTTGCAATTGTAATCTAAGAACCATTTGAAATGTTTCAGATTAAATTGTGTTCACTCAAAAACATCCCAAAGAGCCAAAAAGAAAATATCTCGTTTCGTGTATTTATGAGTTTTATATATTTATAAGTTTTATAAATTTAGGAGTTTTATAAATTTGAGTTTTATATATTTATGAGTTTTATATATTCAGGAGTTACAAGCTACAGTATATATGA
This sequence comes from Archaeomysis grebnitzkii, assembly GCA_031471125.1. NCBI lineage: Eukaryota > Metazoa > Arthropoda > Malacostraca > Mysida > Mysidae > Archaeomysis > Archaeomysis grebnitzkii. The sequence goes on along the minus strand of JARUHE010327348.1, from coordinate 2,193 downwards.
AATTTATATATTTATTATTTTTATATATACATATATGGGCACAAAACATGGTATAGTACTATAACATCATATAAAAACAAGTACGAGGAAATTTGTAAACGAATTAAGGCTGCGACCGAGTAAAAGTTATGAATACAGGAAAAGCTCCTAATTCTTACGATCTCACTTAACAAGTCCTATTTCATGACATATTTTGAGACGGCGATCTTATTTCACGATTTTGATTACTAACACACAAAAAATAGGTAATCATTAACGATAGTTCTGTAATCGAAAAAAAGCAGTATAAATAGAAACTCGCGACCATCGAGTACCTATAAATATTTTGTCATTAAATTTTATGACACCTTAAATTTTTTTCACCCTACAATTAGAATTAACAGCATTTTTCACATTTTGATCATTTTTCGCGTTCACTCTTAATTTTTATGTTATATCATTCTCATTTCGCTTACTCTCTCGCCATTTTCATGGTGATTGGAATATTAAATAAACAATGAAATGCATTACTATTGAAAAATTGACCTATTAGGTGTTTTCACTCACTGTTGTTATATTGGTGTTATGTACCCTTAGGCCTTAGGATGCAGTGATTTATTTATATAATTTATATAATTATGAAAAATATGAAACAAAATAGTTTCAATAATAAAATGTATAAAAGTTATTTAATTCACAACATAAATACAGGCATATCAAGAAAAATATCAAGTGAACAGCAACAACTTCTTTATCTTCTTCTTCTTTATAGCTATGAATATGAGGACTGAGCAGCAGCTGATCTTTTTACAAGAACTACAATAATGGAATATTATTTGTAATTAATGTTTGTTAATATAATTAGTAAATTAAAAAAAACTGTTTTTTTAAAGATTTTATAAAATATTACCAAGAACTTTGGATTATAAAGCATTAAATAAAATATAGGCCTATCAATTATCACACTTAAAAGTTTAAAGTCTGTAGATTCTAGAGACTTGAAATATTTAAGTAAACTATATCTATATTTTATATAATGCTTTATAAACCAAAGTTCTTAGGTATACAATCTTCTTTTTAAAGTGGATGTTGATGACTTGATGTTAGCAATATTTTATAATATATTTAAAAACAAATTGTTTCTAATTTACTAATCATATTAATGATATTATATATTATACAATATACTGTATAATATATTTAGAAACAATTTTTTGAATATATTTTGATATATATATGAAACAAAAGATGAAACCAATAAGTGCCATCTCGTAGCTTTTGTTTATGACCAAAAAATTTATGACCAAAATAATTAATAAAGAAGTTAAATATTTTTGGAATTTGTGTCATAAATATTTCCCTAAATAGAAAATTATATTTAAAACGTCATTTAGATTGAAAGCAGCATGAAAAATCATTAGAATTGTCTAAATTTGAAAACTTGAAAAACAGATAAAATTGTAGCTAATCTCATGAAACCAAGCATCATCTTCTCTAATCAATGACAACAAAAATCTTCCTGTTACTCCAAACATTAAAAATAGGAAACAATTAAATGTTTCCACAATAGTGCCAATGCTGGCCCATGTGGTCCCATCGTGCAAACAATAGTACCAATGCTGGCCCATGTGGCCCCATCGTGCAAACTGTAGTGCCAATGCTGGCCCATCGTGCAAACAATAGTGCCAATGCTGGCCCATGTAGTCCCATTGTGCAAACAATAGTGCCAATGCTGGCCCATGTGGTCCCATCGTGCAAACAATAGTGCCAATGCTGGACCATGTAGTCCCATCGTGCAAACAATAGTGCCAATGCTGGCCCATGCGGTCCCATCGTGCAAACAATAGTGCCAATGCTGGCCCATGTGGTCCCATCGTGCAAACATGATTGACGTTTAACTCGTGGTGTGAAGAATTTAAATGAGTCTCCTCCCGAGGGATGTTGCCAAACGCGGGTTTATATTTATCGCCAAGAACTCGCTAAATGTTTCTTAAGATCAATTACAAAACTAACATTAACTTAAAAATCACTTACTTTCACGTTTTATTATAATGCAAGAAGAAAAGATGGATGATTCACGTTTAACTCTTGGTGTGAAGAATTCAAATGAGTCTCCTCCCGAGGGATGTTGCCAGATGCGGGTTTATATTTATCGCCAAGAACTCGCTAAATGTTTCTTAAGATCAATTACAAAACTAACATTAACTTAAAAAT
>JARUHE010327337.1:0-11083 GCA_031471125.1 Archaeomysis grebnitzkii | reverse complement strand
TTTCTTAGAATATCAAAACATATATAAAATTATTAAAATAACAATGAAATATTCAACGAATGAGGTTCTGAAAAGTGTTTTTTTTCCTGATTTACGGTAAATAGTTCAACTGTACGGTAGTTTTTCAACTATGAAGTATTTAGTTAATTCTAGGGTAATTATTTAACTTTAAAATAGTTATTCAATTGTAGAGTGATTGTTTAACTGCTGGATAAGCTTTTCAACTATTCATTAACTAATTAACTGTAGAGTAATTATTTTACTGAAGGGTAAATATTTAACTGTATGGTAAATATTTGTTTGTAGGTTACCTACATACAGTAACTATCAAACAAATATTCAGGTGTATAGTAAACATTTTACTGTAAGGTATTTATTCAACTAGAGCAATTGTTCATATTTCGGGAGAATATTGATTTATTCTTTTATTTGAAGCTCCACAACACAGTTTGTTTAATAAAAATTGCTTGTATGGTTATTTTCAATAATATGTACTAAATATTTTTCAATTTAATTGTTAATTGAAATTTTTGATTTTATTGCAAAAAAACTGAAAATTTTATTGGTCAAGGTTTTTTACCAAGCTCAGTGTTATTTTATTTGAAGCTCTATAACTATGTTTGCTTAACAACATTTGTTTGTTTTATGCATTCTAATTACCTTTCCATTTAATTAATCATTTTTGATTTGTTTTTCAACTCTGAACATTTTCTTGGTTAAGGTTTTTTACCAAGCTCATTGTGAATTTATTTGAACAACAAAGTTTGCTTTTAACAACATTTGTTGGTATGAGCATTCCAACCAATATACAATAATTATATTCCAATTTAATTGTTAAAGTTTTTTACCAAGCACATTGTGAGTTTGTTTGAAGCGCTATAACAAAGTTTGCTTAACATCATTTGTTTGTATGGGCATTCTGACCAATGTACACTAATTATTTTCCAATTTTATTAATAATTTTTGATTTTAATAAAAAAAACACGTTTTTTTCTCAACTCTGAAAATTTTCTTGGTTAAAGTTTTTTACCAAGCTAATTGTGAGTTTATTTGACGCTCTACAATAAGGTTTGCCTAGCATCATTTGTTTGTATGGACATATTTATTAATATGCACTATTTGATTTTTTCAATTTAATTGAGCGCCTTGTGAGCGATAAAGCTGAAAGGCGCTGTAAAAATTTGAAAAATTATTATCATTATTATTATTATTATTAATTAATTGAGATGTTTTGATTTTAATAAAAAAAAGATTTGTTTTTAACTCTGAATATTTTTTTCGTTAAAGTTTTTACCAAGCTCATTGTGAGTTTAGCTGAAGGTCTAAAACAAAGTTTGTTTGTATTGACATTCTAACCAATATGCACTAATTATTTTTCAATTTAATTGAAACATTTTGATTTTAATGAAAAAACAGATTTGTTTTCACTTTAGAATTTTTACTAAGCCTATTGTTTGTCTATTTCATGATATAACAATGGTTGCTAACAAAGTTTGTTTATATGGATACTCTAACTAATAGGGACTAATTATTTTTCAATTTAATTGAATGTTTTTTGTTTTAATGAAAAAATACGTTTTTTGAAAAAAATAATTTGTTATTTTTGGTTTTACAGCAATGAATATTTAACAAATGCATTATGAATGATCTATCTTAAATCAAGTTTTCTGTAAAACTTAAATTTATTGAAATAGGTTGTGTTTGGTGAGTTCCTACAGTGCCTATTATTTATATTTACTATTATTTACTGTTATTTATCTATTATGCCTGTGACATTGTCGTACATTGGCTCTTATGTACAGACGATATTCACCTTCACCATGCTTAATAATAATTCATACTGATTGTTTTTTTCGGACGAACTTTGGTGTGTGACCTGTCATACTTCTAGTTAATCATTGGTGTAACTATTTAATTGTATGGTGAATATTTAATTGTATGGTAAATATTTAACTGTTGAGTACAATTTTCAACCGTATGATGAGCATTCAACTGAAGGGTAAATATTAAATTGTTGTGCAGTGATATAGTTAAAATAAAATTGGTTTCTAAACTTAATCAATTAATTAATAATTAAAAACTAATATTTTCCTAATTTACTTACAGAGAAGTGTTACTGCAACTGGGTTAACGAAAAATTGGTTTTGTAATAATAGTTTCATCTTTACAAATGATCTTGTTTGATGTTACCCAGATATAAGCGTGTGTTTTAAGGTATCCAGTCAACAAACGACGCTCCTTTCTTGACGTGGCAAGTTAATTGGACTGAACAACTCATATAAATTTATTAGTGCTAGAACTCGCACCATGGGAGATAGCTGAGCACAGACTAATCGCTCAAACCTCTAGCCCATCACTAAAGTTTATTTTTATAAATACAGTATTATAAATATTAAAGGATATTATTTGTGTCGAAAGTGAGTTTGTCATATATTGTGTTCAATTGTTATTATATTTTTAAAAATGTGTTTATCTTTACTAAATAAACCTTTTTGCAGCTAAATGTTTTATTTTCTTATCAAAGTTATTTATTTCATATTTTTTAGTTTTTAGTTGGCGACTTGAGTTGTTGCTTATAAGAATAAACTATAAATGAAAAGTTAGCATTAAATAATTTAAACAATTATTTTGCTGGCAAACTATTTTTTATGTTTCATAATATGTTTTAAATACATTGTGTAATAGTACAGTTACGATAATGATAATATATGATATATATTAACCAAAATGTTTTCAGTGATGACAAACATTTAAAATTTCATTTTCCAACGTTGAATAGATGTCAACAAATTAAAAACACATTTCTTTAAAAAATGTTAATAACAATAATGCATAAGGAAAACAATAACAATATGCAAGACAAAACAAACAACAAATCATCCTTTGTTTCAACTTTAAACCAAATATTTGTTTTTCTGAGCAAATAAACAAAAATTCAGTCACAAAATTTGGGTGGATCTCTTAATTGTATTTATTATGTTTGAAATAATAAATATATGGAGCATAAATTAAAATATATTTAAGCCTTTTTATAGTTACTAGATTCAGTATAACAAAAGAAATAAAATGTGATTGAATCTATAACAACTGAGTAGTTCTTAGATAATTTATTTACTTTTAAATAACAAAAATATAACAATGTAAATTTATGTGGCAGATTCTTAGGAACTTATAAACTGTGTGGACTGTGATTTATGATTTTTCATATATATGTGCTATCTTGTTTTTGTGTATAATTTGAAATATATTTTTGTTTTTTAAATTGATTTAATTCAGTATAAAACAAACAATCTGAATAAATGTGTAACAACTGGATGATTCTTAATAAAGCTAATTTATTTATCTTTAATTATAAAAAAGAATAAAGCGGTTCAAGTTTGTGTAACGAATTCCTATGAACTTATAAACTATGGGGCCTTTGATTTAGAATTTTTCATATACTGTATAATAAGCATATTTATTATCTTGTATTGAACTTGAATATTTGAATGTGATATAAATATAGACAATTTATTATAACTTTAAAGTTTGTTCAACCAATTAAAAACACATGAAACCCAGCTAGTGCTTCCCAATTATGATGCCCCTCATTGGAGGATAATAATACATGAACCAAAAGACAGTTCATGCACCAAACAAACCTTATGCTGCTCATAAATCCAACTGCTTCTTATGGGCAGCAAAGGCTTGATCTGAATGGTCGAATTAGCTACATCAAAAGCCATACTTGAAATGGAGGACTAATAAGTATTTGATGACAAATCATATCTTATACTAAGTTTATTCAAATTTACGTTTTTCGAGTTGTTTCACACCATCAAATAAAATATGTAATTCTCTTTTGCTTGGTATATCATTTTTATGAAAAACCCAAATGGTTGAAAATGGTACGTAATTGAAGTTTTTGTTTTCTAGATGAGGAAACGTGTTGGACATAAGACTTTAAATGCGTTTTCTAGGAAAGTATGTTTTTTTGATAAAAGTGAAGTATTTTTTTTAAGGACTGATTTTTTAAAATTAAAAAAAAAATATTATAATAAGCGTTTAGTGTCCGTTATTTTGACTATCTATACCGGTTGAAAAGATCTGTGTTTAAATGTTGCAAACATGTCATTATTTGTAAAAATATTCTAGAAAACTCGCCCACCTAAATATAAAGCACATACTGTATATAAATTGACAACAGATTGTTCAATACATATCTAAGAATAATTTGTAAAAATGTAAGATCTCTATATTAGATAATTGATACGATCTCTTCATTCAAAAACACCCAAAAAAATGGAAAAATAGCTGTGACAATTTCAACGTTCTATCTTCAGGCACCCCTTAAGTTATTTTATATTTCTTTAGAGTTTATACTTACTTAATTGTATGTTTACTTACGTTTATTTTAAGTTATTTTATTTAATTTTATGGTTACTATATGTAATAGGTGTTGTTATAATCACCACCTGAATTGAGATGTATGAACTAAAGTATTGTTTATAATTCAATTTTAAAAATTAACTTTTCCAGTTTGAAAACAATGTCTACAAAGAAATTATATAATTTTATCTTACTGTTCTTGTTTTTAGTAATTCCAACACAATGTAACTGGAATAATTTATTTGGTAACGTTGGCAATGCAAAGCATACTAGCTATAACGATAAAAGTGAAAAAAAAGAAAAGAAAATTGAAAAGAGAGATATTATATCAATGGGGATCTATCGAATGAAAGAACAACCAGGCAATGACAACAACAAACAATTTTACTTATCAAGGGAAATGAACGACAAAGAAGAAAGACAACAATTTCTGGATGATTTTCCCTTTTTTGAAAAGGAAAATCAAGGGGTATTACAAAACAATATACTACCTGTAATGGAGAATGAAAAGAACTTGGGAACAGAAACCATCATCTATGAAAAAAAACTCACTCAGGATAGTTTTGCAACATCTGAAACACAAGAAAAAAGGCATAAGACATTGAAAAAAAATGAGTTAGTGCCTGAATTTTTAAAACAATCTTCAATTAATTATAAAGGAGATTATTATTCAAAAAATGCAAACCTATTAAGCAACCAAGTAACATTTAGTAGTTTACCTCACAACTCAAAAGTTATGAAACAGCAAGATCTTTTTGTTGTTGTAGAGCAAGCTCGACCTATGAATCAAGATAATCTTAATGATAACATATTAAAATACAAAAATCAGCTACCCAACACTGTAGATACAATAGATTATATTAAACAAAAGTTAAATCGTAGAACAACTCAAAGTCAGGCAGATATACACTCTGAAAAAATAAATACGGTTAATAATGTAAGCTCTTCAAACGACCATCAAGACGTGTTTAGTAATATTCTAGAATTAGGAATGAATAAGGAAAACGAAATTACAAATGGTAGTTACGATGTAGTTCTAAATAATGAACATCGTAAGGCAAGGAAGCAAAACATACAAAAATTAGATGGGAGTACGATTATTAAAGTACTTAAAGAAATCAAATTTGAAATTGAGAACAGAATAAATAAAATTAGTAGCGATAAACCAACGAATGAGGTCATAAACAAACAACAGACAAAAAGACAAGGCATTTCTTACAATAATAAAGACATTATAAACGAATCTATAATCAACACTGTACAAAAAAGAGAAATGTCTATAGCTATCAATGATACAGTGGACATATTAAAAGAAGATTTAATGATTTCATTGAAAAATATGAGCTTAGAAGAAGGTAACGAGTCATTTGAGAACAGCCATCTCGAAAAAATATCCAGTAAAAGACAAATACCAGGTAAGTTAGAACCGCCTGCTTCTAATATATTACCTGAGCTAGTTAACAACGATCCATCACCAAACATATCCATGACGGAAATCAATGATAACTCTGTTTATGATGTAACATCTTCTTCACTAGTGCCAAACACAGATGTCCGAAAATCTACTTTAAGTACCATAGAACCACCAAATTATTTTGCTGAGTATGCAGAAGAAAACCAAAACTTACCAAATGAGGGTGAATTGGTCGGGGGAAGACTAGATCCACCAATTAGTAACATATTACCAGATTCAGTAGTTACCTATAAACCAGAAGTGACAAAAGTACATAATCTAAGCTTTAACACTAATATTGAGACATATACTAACAACTTGTTTATAAATACAGAGCCTGATACAGGTGAATATAGTAATGTTTTGAGCACATTACCAACAAAAGTCAATCAAACGGTATATGTTACTATACAAGAAAACGCAGCCGCGGATAATGTTCTAAATATTGTTGACAATAAGTCACTTCAAAAAGAAGAAAACTTGTTCAATGTGTTTAGAGTTGATGAAAAACCATTGTTTACGATTGCAAACGTGTTACAGATTAACGACACAAGCCATATAATTCAACAGCAGGATAAACTGACGGAAAATGTTTCTACGACAACAGCTTCAAATTCAACACTTTCTAACCATACAGAAAACAATATTTTATACCAATCAAATATTTTAGCAACACTGATAAACAAACCAACCTTATTAGATAATACCTCTACCTCTTATACAGTAAATGGTATACAATCAATTAAAAATCAAACACTTCAACCAAAAGAAGAACCTTTACATTATAATGATACAGTGTCACATATTAACCAAGCACATGCTAAGAATGTCAGTATCAGTACACTCTCTTTACAAACTGAACAAAACACATCTGAAAGAGTACAATATGTAAATGTTTCAACTTCAACACTTTCCAATAATGCAGAAAATTTAATCTTAAATACAACGAACCTTGTAACAATATTAAACAGTAAACTAACCCCATTAAACAACACCATTATCTTTGATGCAATGAACGATGTACAACCAATTGATAATACAATACTTCAACATGGTAATACAACACATATACTTAATAAAGTAAACACATCTGAAAGTACACAATCTAGGATTGTATCACCCGAACAAGTAAAGGTTACGCAAGTGGTTTCAACTTCAACATTTCCCAGTAATGCAGGAAGTGCAACACTAATAACCTCATTAAACGGTCAAATAACCCCACTAAATAATACCACCACCTCTCATGCGGTGGATGGTGTCCAACCAATTAGTAATACAACACTTCAACAAAACATTAACCGACATGATAATACAACACATATTCTTGCTAAAATAGAAACCTCGGAAAGTACAACCGAACAAGTAAAGCCTACGCAAATGGTTTCAACTTCAACGTTTTCCAATAACGCAGAAAATGCAACACTCGTACCCACATTAAATAGTAAACTAAACCCATTGGATATCATCACTACCTCTGATGCAGTGGCTGGTATAAAATCAATCAATACTACAACACTTCAACAAAACATTAATCAACATGGTAATACAACACCTATACTTACTAAAGTAGAAGTATCTGAAAGTAAACAACCAACAACTGTGTTACATGAACAACTTTTGTCCACGACAGTGATTTCAACATCGAGGTTTCCCAATAATTCAAAAAATGAAATACTAAATCCGTCGCTATCGATAACTATATTAAACAGTGAGGCAACACTATTTGATAACACCACTACCTTTTATACAGAAAACGATAAGCAACCGATTAATAACACAATACCTCCACCAGAATTAAAAACTATAAATAATCATGATACAACCGTAGATCTGAACAAACTTGACCTTACAAGACAAACAAAATATGTCCCACTTATTCTGGACCTCGTACCTAATATTAACTCTACCAACAATCAATCTCACACTTTTTTTATCAACTCTTCTAATGTAGAAGAAATAAATGTTGACAATATAAATGAAATGCCGACAATTGAAAAAATTATAATGCAACGAAGTGTAATGAAAAAATTATCTCCAGAAAAAGCAAAATATGAATCACCGACCATACATAACGCCTCTAAGGATAAACTTCGTTTACATATTTTATCTCCTGAAACTGATACAACTAATGTAGGAGTCCAAGAAAAACATAATAGGATTGAAGAAGTTTCAACTAGTAATCAAAAAAATATCTTAACTGGCCCAAGCTCTAATACATTCAATAATGAAAACCAATCTCCTACAAATTATGTCAAACTACCAGGACACGCTATCGCTGTCTCTTTTACAAACAATGAATCATTAGACACTGAGAGCATAAATCCCATATTAAGAAATGTATTATCAGCAAAACAGAAGCAATACAAAAACCCAATATCAGGTGTGGAAAAACAAAGAACTACTCTTAATTTTTAAAAATAAAACTTAAATATAATGTTTCATAAATAAACATGAGTATCAAGAAATTAAAAAAAACATCTTATAATAAAATATCACAGCTTAAAAAATAAAACAATAATACACATTTTAGGTATTTATATCGGTTAAATAATCTCAAAGACCTTTAGCAAATTACTGTATAACTGTTTAAACTAAGGGCTCGAATGTAACAACTTTTGAATCAAGGATAACTACCTATAAATAATTATTTCATGACTTCAATGCTGCAAAAGACGTACATCTTTAATATAGGGTATTGCTTAAAACGTAAGGCTTCTTCATTAAACGTAATTTTATCTAATGCAGTTGCCAGCTCCAATTTTTCCTTCATTAGATCTACTTTTGAATAAATAACAAACCAAAAAAGAAAATATGATCGCAGTGTGCAGCTCCACAACAGAAGATACTGAAATAGTGACAGAACCTTCTACTATGATGACAAAGCCAGTAGTTTCGTATTTCAAGTAAAACGTCTACCAAAAATTCCGGGAAATAATTTAAGGTTGGTTTACGGTTGATTAATATTTTAAAAGATATTAATATAATTAGTTTTCTTTATTTTTCTATAAATTAATTTTTAAACATATCTTTTAGATTTAACTTTTTCATTTCAACTTGTTTAGCAGTTTATGATGTTAAATAACCTACCTACAAGCAACCCAGGATGGCGTATAATTATAATCACATTTAAAATGACTATACCAACAACGATACCATAACCAATTTAAAAGACCATAATGCTATTCAGTATAATGATTTGTTCATATCGTTTCCACACACACATATTATGTGATGACACCATATGGCAGGCTTGCGACGGCTAACACAAATGTGTTTGAACAAAGATAAATACAATGGTGTGGATTTCAAAGTTTAAAATGACATACAATGGCGTTCAATGTTGTTCCATAGAAAAAATGAAAAATGAACGTTACTGTAAATTGTTACTTCCAAACCGTTTAGTTTTACAAAAAATCTCATATGACATGAATTTTTTTACAGTATTTTAATGCTTTGTAAAAATAGAGCATTATTCAATTGACCAACAATATTGAATAAGGAAGACACTATATTATGCTCCCTTGGAACGAGGGTATCACGTGATCAATATCTTGGAACATTCAGCCAATTTGTTCATAATTATATTGTGTTCTATTGTCAGGAGACTATTGATGTTTGTCTAAATAAAGAATTATTAACAGTTTTCACTTGGTTTACTTGAAATAAGTTGTGACCACTCAAATTTTTAAAGATTTAATTTGATGTAGATGGCAGAATGACTCTTTATTGAAACCTTTAAAAATGAAGGTGAATTAACCTTTCATTGAATGAAAGTAATTTAAGGATAAAATTATTAAGGAGAAAATAAAAAAAATTCTCTCAACGACTTATAACAGTTAATTTGAAAATAATATTACTAAAGTTCTAAATATATCGTTTCATTTTATTTTTGTTTTTATTTTGTTTATTTTTCATCTAATACTGTCACCACCAAAGAAAGTATGTTTTTGTTTGCAAATAAAACCGTCTTTTCACTTCGTATTATTGTTGATCCATTTTCTTTTGCATATCCTCCTAAGCCTTTTATCGACTTTTCGCATACTCGACACATTCAACACTTTTGAATTATGTTTTGAAAATATAAATTTGAGAGAGAAAGAGAGAAAAAAGAGAGAGAAAGAGATAGAGAGAAAGAAAACGTATCTTTTTAATATGATCATAATAAGTACTGTATGTGTAAGTTTAAGAAATATTTAAAATTATTAGATTACTTGATGAGCTAATATGTAAGCAAATATTGTCCAAATGTTATCCTGTACTTAAGTAAATGAGACGTTACCTATAGCTCTATGTAGAATAGTTTGCGTGGAGTATTCTTCATTTCATCATTTTTGTTTCAAAAACTAATAATGCCAAACCCTCTGAATTTTGACAAAATGGAAACCAATGCAATGTCGTTACTATAGCCTTAGATTCTTAAAATGGCCCGATACTTTGTCCAAAAAGCTCGTAAAGCTTGGAAACATCTTAGCTTTTTGCTAATATCATGTGGAAAAAAACATATCAAATACTCTGACACTATCCTAATACTAGCAATTAACCTACAATCTCAGAAGACAATTAATGCCAAACTCATAATATTCATGAGGTGAATTATAAATGTCTTCCATGTCTCAAAAGGATAACACATTATTTTATCCACGAAAGCATCAAACATAATCTTATCTGATGGCTGAAGGTTACATCCTATAACTTATATGAAATAATTATAAAATATCAAAACGAATAGTTTAATCTCATAATATACTATAATTAACAGTATTGAAGGTCAATTTAGCATCTAAAAAGTCTTTACTGCAACACACTAACACAGTTTATCAATTTGACAGGCATGTGACTTATTACATAGGGATTACCAACTGGCGCCCAACTAATAAACAATACACAACTATCAACTTAGACAACATCATACATACATATATAGTAAATATATATGCTATCCTACAACAACATGGCTGAAACACATCAAAAAGTATTAGGAACAGCTCTTCTTGTGTTGACAAATTTTACTTTGTATGTACCAATGGGCGAAGCATTAATACTTAAGTGGGGATAAATAATGACTAAATGTAATGTGCTAGAAAAAACATTCCAACTCCCTTGCAGGGAGAAATGTGTTGTGTTGAGAATAGCTTATAAATAAGTTATAAGATAATAATAGATTTACCTTTATTGTAAGTTTTTTAAATATTTCAGATTGCATGAAATACCAACTAACCTCAAAAAACAAAACGTTCCTGCAAAGTTTACCAGCTATTATGT
>JARUHE010327326.1:0-11083 GCA_031471125.1 Archaeomysis grebnitzkii | reverse complement strand
AAAAATTGGAGGCCCCTTTAATTGTGAGGCCCTAAGCTGTAGCTTAGTCAGCTTATGCCTAAGTCCGGCACTGCATGTGAAATAAGTTTTTTGTGAACTAATCAATGTCATAAGTGAATAAAGAACCAAGAATAAGTGTTTACCTTCCCTTGAACTATAATAGCATAATGCCCACGCGAACAATAAATAACAAGACTAATTCATGAAAGATTCCATAAAAATAATTCTTAAATTATTTGTTGTATAATTTTTCATGACTAGCAGTTTTTGGAGATCGCCTTATTTTCATGTGAAAAAGTTGTGTTTAGCAAATTTATTTTGAGAGTAACTGTTTTTTTTGATGATTCACTATAAAACGGAACCTATTTAAGTAAAACTTATCAATAGTTCTATCACTTTGATTCCATTATATATTTTATTCGTGAATTTTTGCTACTTTCGGATATAGCATTATTTTCATGTGGTAAAGTTGTTTTGGTCATACATAAAATTTTTGATCCACAGAGTTTGATTTATATGCAATCTTTAACAACATTCACTGTCTGAATTAATTTTCTTTAATTTGTTTAAAAAATGTTCTTTTCACATTGAGCTGAACATGAAATTATTTTTATGCTGCAGTTTTTATTATGTAAAATTTTCTGATAATTCATTCTTGCTTTATCTTATGTGCTCAATTCATTTCAACAGGATGTCGTCTGATCGCAAAGCAATTGTGAAGAATGCTGATATGTCCGAAGAAATGCAACAGGATGCAGTCGATATGGCAACACAAGCTATAGAGAAATATAACATAGAAAAGGTATAGTAATACCTTATTATTTAATGTTAAAGTATAAAACTTTATATTTTTGTTTTATTTTTTAAAGGTATAAGCATCTAAATTTGTTGTTAAAAATTAGGTGTTAGTTTTTGCAGCCACAACCTCTAGTGGCATTACAGGGTTGCGAAAATTTTACTATTGGAAACTTGATTATGCTAAATACACTTTCATTTGAAGGAAACTTCATTAAATTGGAGAAGTATTAACTGGTTCCTCTACATAGAAAATATTTAGGTTTGATTCCATTGATGCTTTCTGATACAATGTATTTATTATTTTAGGATATTGCTGCTTACATCAAGAAGGAATTCGACAAGAAATATAACCCAACTTGGCATTGTATTGTTGGTCGTAATTTTGGAAGCTATGTCACCCACGAGACTAAACATTTCATCTACTTTTATTTAGGACAGGTTGCAATTCTTCTATTCAAAAGTGGTTGAAGTTTTTATTGCAAGTTTCTTATGAAATTATGAGAAAAAAAATCTTTTGTAAGCTCAACTTGTCAATTGTTTTTTTAAAGCTTGACATTACATTTGTATGACAACTGTTTAAATATTTAAATATTTAAAAACTATCCAAAATAGTTTCAACAACCAAAGAGTTGAATGTATGTAGTGTTTTCTGATTTTGAGAAAGATTTGTTATAATAGACTAACAATTGCTTTATAAACTCGACTTATCTTGTTCTGCTCTTCTAAACTTTTCATTAGGATTGGATTAAATATTTCATGCACAAATTTTTGAGTCAGATGCCACTCTCATTGTCATGCCATTGTCATGCCACTCTCATTGTCATGCCATCCTTTCAATATCATTTGATCATTTTCCTTGCACTGATTTCCTAAATTATGTGTTGTGTACTTCTCAAGTTGAACTAAGAATAATAATTATAGTTGCATAATAACTATACCTCAAATTATGATCTCATTGTTTGTTTTGTTAATAAATGTTGATGTTGAAAAATATTTTTTATATAATATGAAGACTGTTGATCTTGTTAATTGTTCATTTATATGTTGTGTATATAAATTGAGATGTTAATCTGAAATTGTTCATTTATATATGTAAATTGTCATTTGTTTTTAGTTTTATTTGACAGTATTTCTACTTTTACATTCTATAAAAACTTGTAATCATTTTTAATATCAAAATGCCACAATCAAAGTTGATGAAAGCACAATTAATTTCATAATGTAATGGTATTGATTATTAGTTTTAAAGTTGTTGCATATTTTTGCATTTGAGTGTTAAATATAAATTGTTATGAACTGGTATGTTCATCAATAGTAGACATTTAAGTTAAAAGTGGTTAGAAGCCATAACTTAATAGCACAAGTAAGGTAACCCATATTCAAATAGCATGAAGTTTATCTCACTTGTGCCATTTAAAAAACGTATTATTGTTATCTCCACTATATGATTTATTTAATTGTTATATATCAGGGTCTCTAAGGTGTTCAATAACACTATTTTATTCAGCTCATACTAACGAGGGTCGATTGAACTTTTAGGGTAAAAAAAAGGCATTCATGCAAGAGTTTGAATGAAATGCTGATTGAATCAAATTTAAAGTCTAAATTGCTCGCATTCTAAGTACTGCCCAGATAAATGGTGGACCATGCAACATTTTAATTTATGTAATCAGTTTATAATTAATCATCAACGGTGATTTATGGCTGACATTCCTAATTCTCTACCAAATATCAATGGTCTTTCTGCTGCTCATAAAGTTCATCCTTCTCATTAATTTGAAATAATTCAATAACAAGATTTTGATGTATTTTTAATGCATTTAATATTATGTGCCAAATAGTAGCAAATATTGTATATTTATCACCCAATGGAATATAGTCATTCATACCAACTTTAATATATTAGATCCGTTTAAACACCTCTATGGATAAATCTCATCATATTCATTATTTTTTCATGGTGATTAGTATGCGGTTTCCCTTGTTAGAGTGGGTATCCATCCTACAGATACCCTATTACAATCGGCGTCTCGTGTTTACATTTTAGGTGAAGGTAAATGTTAGGTTTTCATTTTTGATTTCGCAGATTTCTTTATTGAACAAAGTATAGATAATGAGCTGAATATATTATATTTTCTTTAAAAAATTATGTTTTATAGCTCAAATTAATTTAGGAAATATTTCATTGTTTTTATAACAGGTGAAGGTAAATGTTATTTTTTTTGTTTTTTAATTTACAAGTTTCTGTAGATTTTTCCCTAAACATGATGGTTTTTAATTAACTTAGAAAACGTTAGTTTTTTTATAAGTTCAATTAATTTGTCATTTAGGTTTTTGTCTTTTACTGAAACCATTTGTTAACTCTGGTTGATGGATGCCCTATTATATTCAAATTTATTGGTTGAAGTACATCGTATTAGCTACGTGGACAGTTATTTATTATTCCCAAATAATTACATGGGGGCTGATAAGAAGTCAAATATACTATGAAGGTCACCTTGCTAAAAAAGTGAGGATATCTGATATATATAAAATTGTTTTTGTATTATAATTTTAAAGCAAATTTAAATTAAGCTCAAACTTAATTGAACCAAGTTATATTTTTAAGATTTTTAATTATTTTTTTACAAAAACCTGCCAAAATACATTTCTTACATAGAACCAATATACTCCTAAATGGATAAATGATAATTTTTTTATAATTAAAAGAAAATTAGTATGTTTAGTCGAAAATCATTGCTATATAACTGCAGAATTTCTTCCAAACTAAATTTATTATATGTACAAAATTTGTTGAATTTCTTTTAAGTGTTAGTTTCTATCGGAAACTTTGGTATATTTTTCAAATATGTTATTTTAAGATTAGTTTAAAATGTTTGTCAAATCTTTATGTATATTTTATATAAAAAATTATTGCCAAAACTTTTTATATCCTACATACCATGTTGGCTCTGAGCTTTTGTTGTAATGTAAGGTTTTCTCTCTCTTCCTTCTTGACCCATGACTTTCTCCTCTGTTCGGGAGCTGCTCATGTTTCACCGGTCTGCCCAACCTGCAATTGTGTGCTGAGTGTTCAGCATGTTTTAAATGCCTGTGCAACCTACTCTGGTGGGAGAGTGTGTCTTGGCTTGGCCGGTCTACCTCTGACGAGGATTTTAAAAGAAAACATCCCGATTCAAAGTTTAGTTGAATTTTTAGTCTATTGGACTGTTTTACCGGCTTTGATTAGCTCTGTTTTAATTTTTAACCCTTTTATGTTACTTAATTACAGTATTGTAGTTTGAAAGTGCTGAATATCCTCCGGGTGCAGCGCTGGCCATTGGCCCGTTTATATAATCAATCAATTTATCTTCCTTCTAATGATCCTTTCTTATCTTTGTCTATAATGTAGACCTGTGGTACAAAAGTAATTACTTTTCTTGATTGATTTCTAAACCAGTAACTGATAATCATAAACTTGTTCCATTTGCTAGTGGAACACGGAAATATATTGCATGGTCCTGGCTTTCATCATAAATTGTGAAATGCAATTTTAGTTTAAACTTTTTGCATGTTATAATTATGCAATACATGAAAGGCCTTTACTGTGTTATATTTCTTTATTTTCAATGTGTGCATTGCCGGGCATTAGCCCAAATTCTATTTAATCAATCCTATGGTTGCAGTGCTAGATTTGTATGTCTTACAAACATTGGTATTTGTGTTGAGCAGACCTTAAATTTCATACATGTACTACTAAAAGTCCTGCATGTAAATACTTCGGCTGAGCTCATCTCTCCTTGTAGTTTAGTGCGTTTAACAAGGAAAAATTGGCGAATATTTTCATCAGAATTTGATAGCCATTGTGTAGTTGATAACTATTAAAAGTCAGACAAAATATATATTTTTCTAAATGGCATCCATTATGACCAACATCAAAATACACGTCAGTTTATTACCCCCACACTCATAGGAACACCAGTTAGATCTACTTCAAAATCTGCTCAAAAAAGTTTGACAACAAAAACATCAATATGCAGTCAATTAAACAACAAACTCATGCACAGCCCAACTCATACAAACGACCACCAAGGGCTACATGCAAAAGAGATTTAAACATAACTTATTCTAGCAAAGAGTTCCACACTGGGACAATTCTAACTAAAGCACTTACGTCGCAGATTAGTTTCAACTATAGGCACAGATAACGTTTTTGAGATACACTGTCCCAGAAAAGGACAATCTCCACTCAATATTTGCCAGAATAAAATGAGATCAGCAATCTACCTTTCATTGAGTACAGCCCAAGGTACCGCAGTCTTTCCGAATATGGGAAGTCCTCAAAGCTTTCTACTTTACGAGTCCATCGCCTTTGAATAGACCCAATTTTGCGAGAATCTACCAGAAAGTCGCCATTCCACACATAAGAGGAAAACTCCACTCAATGTTATATATAAACGAGGACCCAAATAAGCCTCTCTCAAGATATGTCCCATAGAACCCATTGTAGATTGTTGTTTTTATGTAATCCCATAAATCAATAACAAGACAATATATTCTATAATAAAATATATTAAATATTGTAAAACGTGATTATATATAGTTAAGTTTTAAACAAAAAATAACATTTAAAATATAAGTATTAAACGATTCAATAAAGTAAAAATTCTTCTCAAGGAGAAAGAAAAATACATTATATTAAGGTATCTGGCAATTCGAGTTCCAAAGCTCTTCATTTAAAGTTGAGCATATATACATCTGTAATCTATGGTATTACTCTTCCAGAGAGTAATTATCAATTTTAGCTTAAATGTGTACTTAGGCCAACTAGGGTTCCCTACACTGTCCTAAAATTCCTTATATTAGAAAATTTTAAAAATGATTATTTTTACAAATCACTGAATTTATTTTCAAAGTTAAAATTAAGATCTATTTAATTTATCGTACAATATTTTCTTAAGATATCCATTTTAAGGTGGTTGTGTACTCTAATCAATTTTTATGTCAAGCAGTTGTGAAGTTTTTTTATTTTACAAATTGTTCATTGAACAGAAGTTGAAGAAAACGATGTATAGATGATATTTTTTTCAAAATGACTGGTTACGTTCAGATGCACATGCAAAGTGGTTTTTACATGCAGGGTGAATGTAAAACATGTTTTTGCATGCACGATTTGCATGCAAAAATATGTTTTACATTCATCCTGCATGTAAAATACATTTTGCATTCACGATTTGCATGCAAAAACATGTTTTACATTTATCCTGCATGTAAAAACCACTTTGCGTGTGCATCTGAACGTAACCAGTACTGTTTATAGCTATAATCAATTCGAAGCAAACACTGTTATCCCACTTTGCAATTTTCATATTTGTTTTCTTTTCAAAGTTTTTTTTTAAATGGAAAATTTCTTCTTGCCTGTATTAAACTAATCATTTATAAAAAAAAAGTATTGTCATTTATTTACAATCGCTAGGCTTTCAGAAGATATAAGTTATATTTGTAAGTAATAATCTAGCCTATATACATCTAAATGTACATTATCATAGAAAATGTATTTTATATAGTGGTTGATGACACTTCTCCATACTTTAGAAGAAAAATGTATTGTTTTATTTACATGACCTAAATAGATAAAGCGGTTTACTCATAGACTTTTATAATACGTCTATGGGTATACTTCATTAAACCCTTCTGAAAAGTAATTTTAAAAAGATTTTTTTCTACTTTTGGCCAAAATGTGAACTGTTTGTGGCACTGTGCAGCATGATTCGTCAAAAACAATATATGGCTCGTTGGGTGGATTTTCAAAAACATAAAATTCAAATTTCTGTGAGCAGCTTACAAATACAGGAAATTGTATGTAGATTGAGAATTGAGAATATGTAAAAATAAAACTCTTAACTAAAAGGATCATGTCAAAAAAGTGAAAAATGATGATAAGTAAATATTTACTTTAAAAACTTAAAGATAGCAAAATAATTAAAAACAATAACTAACATGGAGTCAAAAGGTCTATACACCATATGGATGGGCAAGATCGGAATTTTCGGGAAAATTTTACTTCTTGCAGCCAATTTTAAATTTTCTTCTGCTTCTCGTATCTACAATACAACTTGGTATTCTTAATCAGATGTTTTTGTAAACACAATTTTTTTGTATTTAGTTCCCTTTATAGTAAATAAAATTAGACTTCAATGGCTGTATTTACTCATCTATACCAATTCTATATTTATTAAATTTTTCCGTATTTAATTAGCATTTACCTTTGAAACATTATTCATAAAGTTTCTTACTTTGCATTAAGCCTGTTGGAACCTCTGATCTGTATATATATTAATATACAGATCAGTGGTTGGAACAAGTAAAATCCACACAACAAACCATTTTAATGTAATTAAATCGACAAAATTACATTTCAGCCATTCAAAATACAGTACTTTAATATGTCCTAAAATATGGTGACAAAAAAATACTATTGAATTTAGTGCCCATATCCATATAGTAATATAGACCAATGGTTTATATATAGAAAAAAACATTTAGAAAGGTTCTGAACGTATTGTTAAATTGAAGTATAACTATAGAGTATAACAGTTTTTCATACATTTTGATTAGTAACTTATGTGTATACGTCTTATTCTTTTTCGTCGGGTTTGTAGAACGGTGTTGTAGACATTGCGTCCGCAAATGGAAGTTATTGAGCCATGCTAAGTTGCAAAATCCTAAAAAGCACAAAAGTAATCAAATGTAGATAATAAACCCAAAAAAACTCAGTCAAGCTCAAACCTCCCAGGGTTCAGGACAAAACGGAAAGTCTACGTCATAAAGTTATTGCATAATAAACTTTTTAAGAAGGTATGTTTCAAAATCCAGATACTCGAACATTACCCAAATTTATCCACTACAGGCGACTCTGTCACAGATCAACTAAGATATGACAATCCAATGGTACCATGGTCCTGCATGTAATCGTCTTTAGCGTCATTTTATTTGTTCGAAGTCCTTGAAATGCCCGTGGCTTGGACGTATGAAATGTACATTTTCACTGCAATTTTAACGTTTTTACAATCGTTGATGTTTGTCTTAGTCTTAATTTGTTTTTGAATAGCAAAATAAATAAAACTAATAAGAAAATCTGCAGTGAAAATGTACATTTCATATGTCCAAGCCACAGACATATCAAGGACTTCGAACAAATAAAATGACGCTAATGACGATTATAACATTATAACATTGATTGTCACATCTTGGTTGATCTGTGATGGTACGGATGATTGTGTGAGTATATGTGTGCGTGGACGTGTGTTCGTAAGTGTACGTGCGGGTCTGCATGCGCATAAGTGTTTTTTTGTCTCAGAATCAAGTGATGCCAGGGATGTACTAACTGAGAAACTGTTTTGAAATAATAATAATATATGGGGCTTTAATATAGCAGGTCTATCAAACCTTAATGTTACCATCCACATCAAGTGATGTGTACCCTAAAGATATGTAGCCAACATATGGCGCGACCTCTAAGCAGGAGTAAGCTTAGCATACAAGAATTTATGGGAATACAGCCACGTTCAAAGTCCCAATGAAATAGTTTTAGAACGAACTCGAATCGATGACAATGAGATTTGTTTATGCAGGATTAATCTCCAGGTCACGCTCGTACCTATACAGTCACTTGACGAGGAGTAAAAAAGAAGATAACTTCTGTAGAAGAAAAAAGAAGTAAAATTAAGAAGAAAATTAAAATAATTTAAGATAATAACAAGAAGATAACTTCTGTAGAAGAAAAAAAAGAAGTAAAATTAAGAAGAAAATTAAAATAGTTTAAGCAGAAAATAAGAAGATAATCAAAGAAGAAAAAATAAGAATATAATATAATCTATAATTATATTTTTACAATTGTTCTCATAAGAACTTTAAGAAGCTTCTAGTAACTCAATAATAATCAATGTCGTTGACTTAAAAACGATGTGCAGACATACACACGCACGTGCAACTGCACAGTGCGTGTGCGTGCGTATGTCTGCAGATCGTTTTTATAACAAAATCATTCATTATAATCAAGTCTGGATAGATATTGAAAATATTTTCTACTTTTGTTAAAGTTCACCCTGTGGTGGTTTTTAATTTAATTTATATAGTTTGAATTTATTTAATTTAATTTAATTTAATGTATAAACTTTCATTTATACAGGTTATTTAATTTAAACAAATTTCATTTCATTTAGTTTAACTAATTCAATTTATATAATTTAAATTTATTTAATTTAATTTATATAATTTAAATTTATTTAATTTAGTTTAATTTCTAAAGTTTAATTTATACAGTTTGATTTAAACAGGTTGTTTAATTTAAGTAAATTTCATTTCATTTAGTTTAACTAATTCAATTTATGTAATTGAATTTAATTTGATTCAATTTATTTAATTTCATTTAATTTTCATTTAAATATCTTCTAAATTTAAATAATTTCATCTAATATATTTAATTTACATAATTTAATTCAAGTAAATTTAATTTAGTGAATTTAGATTATTTTAATTTAATTTATTTTAATTTATTTTAAATCAAATATCTTCTAAATATAGATAATGTATTTTAGTATAATTTGATTTCATTTAGCTTGAATTATTTTAATTTAATTACCTAATTTTATTTATACAATTTGGTTTAATTTAAGTTAATTTAGTTTAGTTTAGTTTTAATTAAATATTGTCTAAATCGAAACAATAAAAATTAAGATGAACACTTGAACAATTTCAACTGATCTATAAAGGTATTAATTTATTTATTGCACCTACTAAAATAAAATTTATTTTCAACTTTGGTGAAATAGTTTATTTTTTATATTTTTTATAATGTATAACTTTTTATGTAATCAATTTTGCCTAATCAATCTATCTACTATATAAGTAATATAATTTATATCACTATTGGTTGTTTTATTTGTTTTGTTGTTATTGATTTATGTTCACCATATTTATTATTATTATAAGTATCATTAAGATCATCAATATTTATATTACAACTATTGATATTATTATTTTTTATTTTACCATTATGTTATCATCAAGGCCATTCCTCGCTCACAAATTATCTTGAAAAATAATGAACTTACCACCAAAAAATGGGTTTTTTATAGGATTTTTAAATTAAAAAACCCTAAGTTAAAGTTTTAAATGACCGTTTAAAATTATTCGCCAAACTTCAAACAAACCTACTACTAACCTGACGAACTTGATACGAAGTTATGTTTTATAATTTACATATACGTAATGAAGACACATTTATACACGAAAGCATTTTTAAAATATGATTTAAATTAATTTTTAGTCAGCCTCTTATTTTTAATTTCTGTTGTGTAAATCTTGCATAGGGGCGCAACACAAATTCTATATTAGTATTGTATTACGTATCAGATTAATATTTTTTTTGTAAATTAAGCGAATGATTTTACAAATTTTTTCAAATGTTCAATTAATTTTTTCCAATTCGTAAGGATTCTAAAGTAACCCCCTTTTTGGGGGTATGTTCAAAATCAAAATAACTTCTGGGAGTGTACTATCGCTATCAGAATTATTTATATAACTATTTTTTGTGGCATTAACCATAGTAGTATTTACCATAGCATTTACCATAGTAGTACCATAGTATTTGCCATAGTATAATCAAGACGATAATTATTTATATTACCATCGTCATTATCATCATTTGTTGCCATGTCGATGTCTGTAACTCCTGCATCCACATCTGCATCGGAATGTTCCTCAGGCAACCCTGTGGGCCGAAAAAACTGTGGATTTAAATGTGGGAATGTCGAGCAAGTGGATTGAAAAATATTTTATTTTATATTTTTATGTGGCACCGTTTTATGTAGTTTGGAATTTTATGCCAATGAAACAAATATGCAAAACTAAAATCGTATCAAGAGTTGTACTTTAATTCTATGTTAACTTCATTACGTCATAGAGTGGTGACATTTTTTTTATCCTCTAACAAATTAGAAGTTAGTTAAAAATAGCGTGGATATACAGTACATATAGTACATACATACACACAGTACATATAGTACATACGTACACACAGTATATATAGTACATACATACACACAGTACATATAGTACATGCATACACACAGTACATATAGTACATACATACACACAGTACATATAGTACATACATACACACAGTACATATAGTACATACATACACACAGTACATATAGTACATACATACACACAGTACATATAGTACATACATACACACAGTACATATAGTACATACATACACACAGTACATATAGTACAT
>JARUHE010327315.1:0-11084 GCA_031471125.1 Archaeomysis grebnitzkii | reverse complement strand
GCGCGTATCGGGGTGTGTATGTATGTTTGTGTGTGTGTATGGGGGAGTGTGGTGTCTGTGTGTGTAGGGGGGGGGGGGTGTGGGTGTGTGTCTGTGTGTGTTTATGTGTGTGTGGTCTGTGTATGTGTGTGTATGAGTGTGCACGTGTGTCTGTGTTAGTTGGTGTGTGTGATTACCATTATGCAGAAAATCCAAACATAGAGAATGAAGATCCAATGTAATAGGATAGCAATTAAGTTTTTTAAGGTTTTAAAGTGAAGTCATTTTTGATAATTGATGAAACCTGATTTTACAACTTAAACAAATGAACAAATGAACGACTTTGACTTTGTTTAATTTAGAAATTCATTTAAATGTCATTCAAATAATTTTCTTTAATTTAATCAAAGTTTTTTGATTGTCTTTCTAAAATGACTTTTAATTAAACATGAAAAAGATTCATTTATTCTATGTTTGAGCTATCATTATAATAGTTTGCGATTTGGTACAACAAGGAAATTGTTTATATTGTTACCTTTTTTTTTATAAGTTTAAACTAAAACGATTAATCAATATTTTATTGTGACTATTAATAGAATTTCTTATTTCTTTTTAAATTTGAATTCAACATAACCCTGGTTATAATCATTTTCATAGTTTTTTGTCGGTTTAAATAAAATTAAAACTTGTTTTTTTTGTCTCTGTTGGTTTTTCTACAGAGACGAGTCTTTCTTTCCCCTCATCTTCCAAAACCACCTCTGGGTTGTGAGGTGGGTCATTGAGTAGCTAATCATGCGTCCACTGATATTTTTTATTTGCCATAAAACCTAAAATCATATTTATATATGTATGTATGAATGTGTGTGTGTATGTATTTTTGAGTGTATGTATTTACTATATGTAAGTGTGAATATGTTTTCGTGAAAGTATGTATGCAAGTGTGCATTTATGTATTATGTAGGTATACATATACATACATGTGTATACTACTGACATTAACCACACTGCAATATAACTCTAATTTTTACAAAATTTAATATAATATTTTATCTTTAAGTTAAAAAACTTGAAGTGAGAGTTAAATACTGTTTCAGACGAGTTTATATTAATTGTAGTTAGATTTTGTTTCAAAATACCAATTGTAGTATTATAATAAGAAATAAT
Organism: Archaeomysis grebnitzkii; assembly: GCA_031471125.1. Classification (NCBI taxonomy): domain Eukaryota; kingdom Metazoa; phylum Arthropoda; class Malacostraca; order Mysida; family Mysidae; genus Archaeomysis; species Archaeomysis grebnitzkii. Next base: position 9,941 of record JARUHE010327315.1, on the reverse strand, counting down.
GATAATTTTACAAAATTAAAACAATTATAACTTTAAAACATTGAAACAACTATAATATTATAATATTAAAACAATTATAATACTACAATATTAAAACATCGAAAAAACTATAATGTTATAATATTAAAAGATTTATAACATTTTAATATTACAAAACTAAAACAATTATAATACCACAATATTAAAACATTGAAACAACTATAATATTATGATATTAAAAAAATTATAATATTTTAATATTACAAAACTAAAACAATTATAATAATATAATATTAAAACATTGAAACAACTATAATATTATAATATTAAAAAAATTATAATATTTTAATATTACAAAACATAAACAATTATAATACTAAAGTATTAAAACATTGAAAAAACTATAATATTATAATATTAAAACAATTATAATATTTTGATATTACAAAACTAAAGCAATTATAATACTACAATATTAAAACATTGAAACAACTATAATATTATAATATTTAATATTACAAAACTTAAACAATTATAATACTACGATATTAAAACATTAAAACAACTATAATATTATAAAACCAAAACAATTATAATATTTTAATATTACAAAACTTAAACAATTATAATACTACACTATTAAAACATTGAAACAACTATAATGTTATAATATTAAAACAATTATAATAAATATTAATGTTACAAAACTAAAATTATTATAATACTACAATATTAAAACATTGAAACAACTATAATATTATAATATGAAAACAATTTTAATGTTTTAATATTACAAAACTAAAGCAATTATAATACTACAATACTAAAACATTGAAACAACTATAATATTAAAACAATTATAATATTTTAATACTACAAAATACTATAACTATAATACTATTATATTAAAACATTAAAACAACTATAAAATTATAATACAATAAAAATAATAATAATTTTAGATAATCATTATGAAACATAAGACTATGAATAAAAAAGACGAAACCATTAAGAATGATAGATAGTTCCTTCAACTATTCAATATCTGTATTTTATAGCTTCGTCCAACAGTGAGGAGGTTGTTATCTATATAAAATCTTTCCATTTTCCAGGAATTCCTGCGAGATGACAATAGTAAATTGTTTATTAGTTCTCATGCTAGAGATAAAACAATAATTGCTTTCGAATATAGTTATCTGTTATATGGATACGAGCTTTATAATAAACTTACGATTATCGTCTGTTTTTATTTTAGGTTATCGTTATTCTTAATTGTTTGATATAATATTTATGTAACAATAATAACAACAGTTTGTTACTCAAAATAATAACAATAGTAATAGTAATAATAACGCATTAATAGTTATATGATGGAATTAATAGCATGTCAATGTAATTTACAAAAAATTATACTGTAGGCAATATCAATTATAATAGACATTATATTTGATTGTATTTTATACAATAAACTTTTACAAAACAATTATAATAACAATAATAATAATTTTAATAATAACATTAATATTTGTATGATGGAAATAATAGCATGTCAATGTAACTTAAAAAAATTGTACTGTAGGCAATATCAATTATAATAGACATTATATTTTATTTTATTTTATAAAATAAACTTCCACAAAACAATTAAAATAACAATAAAAATAATTATAATAATAATCATAACAAGCATAATAATAATAATAACGCCTTTAATAATGTTAATACAAAAATGTATTTGTTTAAATTGTATTTTATGCAGCTTATTCCAAAGCCAACAAGATAAGTGAACCAATTAAAAAAATCATAATACCGAAGCACATTTCACAATAATAATAACAACACTACTAATTATACCATTAATATTTATAATACTATTAATGTGAGTGATCATAAAAACAACATAATTGTTAATAATAATAATAATAATAACAAACATTTGATAATAATAATAATAAACATTTAATAATTATAATAATAATAATAATAACAATAATAAAAAACATTTAATAATAATACAACATCAAAAAATTTGAAAAAAACAAAGATTCATAAATGGTCGAAACGTCAATTTCTATTGGGCAGTGAAGCAACACCACAATTTGAAAGATCTGAAATCATTTTTTCTTTTTTCTTTATTCTCATTCCGACATTAAGTCTTTTTTTTCTTGTATTATTATTATTTATTATCAATATAGATTTGCTTATTTTAGGATAAGAATTATTTTACAGTTTTGTCTTACAAAACTCGTGTATTTAATAGCATATTGGTTGTTTACAAGGTTATATATAATCTTATTAAATATTATCACTCTTGTATACCATCCACTATAGATTATATAAAACAGGTTAACCATCAACGGCTCACTCGAATGTACTGTACAGTATAAGATGATAAGTTTTGGCATGGAAAAAACATCATTACAATGATTAATCTACTAATTATAGAGTCCTTAAATAGTCGGTATTACCAATTGAACCTAGATTTGCTGGTGATTTGTTCAATTTTAATAAATAATGAGGTCTTACAAATATGGAATATGATGAATTGAATAGCGTATGAAAATCAGGACACTAAATATTAAACAAGAAGTAATAACATAGTAATCCACTGCTTTATCATGGAAAAAAAAACATTTTTTATTCAAACTTTTTCTGATGCACTGGTTAATTATCTTGAATATTACTAGAATGGTACCTTATACTCAAATATACCCAACATTATATTTTAGTAATTAAATGATGAATATTCTCAATGTCATATAAAAAACATTTTCCTACCAGAATTGTTTTTTCATAAACGAAAACCCTGCCTTCTATGACACTACAACTCAGGGATAAATTTAAATACAATTGTTTAAATAATTAAATGTTTGTATTCAATGTTAACAGTTAACTAACTGTTAACAACGTTATTGTTTAGTATACTTATTAGACAATAGAGTTTCATGAAATATTACCTCTAAGTACATATGTTTACTTAAATGAAGAAAAATATGGTAGCTAAGGATTACTTAGTCTGAAAGTAAATTTTCACAAAATTGAATACTTCATACAGTATATACTAAACAATATATGATATAAAACTTAGCCCAGTTTTCTTTTTTGGAAAATTAATTTATGGAGTTTTTGAATTGCATTATTAAAATAATAATACCCTATCTCTTAAGCAATGAAGAACAAAACTATACAATAATTTTTTTTCAAAGTGGATTATGGATATTAATGTAGATATGCTTAGAAATAAGTGCAGTAGGCCTGGTGCACATTTTGGTACTAAAAAATAATACAGGTTTCAATAAAATTATGTGAAAACAACTTTCAGGAAGTTAACAAGTTAAGAAAAATGTGAAAAGACAAGAACATCTTCGTTTATTGGCACACTTTTGTAGAGTAACATACTAGTGGGGGGGTTTTAAAACAACTTTAAAAAACATTATAAAGTTACCGTGTCAAAATATTAGCTACTTATCAAAAATCATGCAAAACGTTTATACGCCAATTAAGAAAAAAATTCACAACGTTTTTAAATGTTTAAATAAGGTAGGCTGTATAAACATAAGAGCAGCTGGTAGAATCTGAGCGTGATCTCGCACCTAAGATAGGCTACGTTAGAGAGGAACGGTACTAATTATAGCCTAAATCATTTTGTTTGTTGAAATATTTCTAACAAAGTATGTTTCTTAAATATATTTTTACAATTTTTTTTAAATATAATGCTTTTGAATTAGATAGGAAAATATATAAGGCTAAAAAAAATTGGTTTCCGCACCTAGAATGAATATATTTCAGTAGCATAGTGTTTGCATTCTTTACCGCTTTGAATAAATTTATAGCCTTTTGCTACAACAGTTATTATCTCAAAAAGTATACCGTTGTGTAAATATTTTATTTAGTAAAAGTTGTTTAGAATATATAGTTTTTCATTTTGTTCAAATAAATATTTTTGTAAAATGAAAAATAAAAAAGTTGTTTGTAAAATTTTGCAAATAAAAATGCTTTTATTTAAAAAAATTTAAATTTTAGAAATAAAAAGTTTATCCTATAATTATTAAAATTTAAAGTCCAATATTTCATTTTAAACAAACATTGCTTAAAAGTCAGTGATAAAAAAATTGTTATGACACATCAACATAAACGAAACTTTTTGTCATTTTCCGAAAAGTAAACCATATATAAAGCTTCCCCACTACGTTCTCGCGCTCGATAATAATGATCAAGATTAATACCATCAACAGTAGTCTAATTTTGAAGGGTTTTATTTCTTGCCAGCACCATACTCTCAGAGCAATGATGTAAATTATAAGTAATTCGTCTTTTTTTGCGCAGACACAAGAATTACTCAAACAAATATTCCTCTCTTTAAAAGTAACCATCAATTGCATCCTGATTTGCCATTCAATTTTATAAACAAAATTATAACCGTATAACATACTGAAAAACATAACATGCAACAGAAATATAATGATAAACAAAAAACCTAACAGAAGTATACAACAAAAAATTATTATAAACATATCCTTCACATCCCAGAAGAAATGAGAACACGTAATCACACTTAAATGTGAACACCAGACATTCTGTATATTTCAACATAGACTAGGCCAGTGCTTCTCAAACTCTCTGATGTGGCGTACCGGCAGATTTTTTTCCAATGTGACAGGGACCGGCTAGCCAATCCAGCTGGGAGGGGGGGGGAGGGGTTGACTAATCATACGGGTAGGATGTTTTATTCTTTCTAAGACCACAGATGTGTGACACATAGTAAAAAATCGGCCAAAAGTTTTAATGGGATGCATACAGTTACTGTTTCCAATTAAATAACTACCATGCTGTATTCTTATTATAAAAATAAAACAAAAAAAAACTGAGTCAGATATCCCACCAGTCTCCCGTGGCATGGAATTTTACTACTGTTTATTTCTTTTCTGGGATCTCTTCGCGTACCGGCAGACCATGGCTCGCGTACCGGCACCGGTACGCGTACCACACTTTGAGTAGCACTGGACTAGGCAACATAAACTCACCATTATACCCACCCGGCCAACTACATTTACATTATACTGAACAATTTACTCTTTCCTGTCCTAATTCTTCTGAGGCTATTTTATTTAATCATATTTTTTTTGAGGCCCCCCGATTTGAGTAGTTGATGTTATAGGCTTCATTGGTTTTTTCTCGAGAAAAGAAACTTGAGGCGACTAGTAAATAAAGTTAATGGTGTTTTATACAATTGGAATGGTTTTAAATATTGATTTACATCATTAAAGTTCATATAGCCAAATTTTGTTAGGTAATGAAAACAAATTTGTGACACATAATTGAATAGTCTAGATAGTCTAGAGCTAAATAGTCACACAATTGAATAGTATAAATAGCCTAGAGCTGAAAATACACATGATTGAATAGTCTAGATAGTCTAGAGCTGAAAAGACAAATGATTGAATAGTCTATATAAGTTTTCTTAACCCCATTTTTTGAGGGAGTCACAGTATAAAAAATGGATATTTTCGAGGAACACCAGAAGTAACCATTCTAAATAATTAGCTTATAGCTTAGCTATATACGTATAACTTTTTGGCAAGGAAAAATAAAATAAATTCTATGAAAGAAATATATAATTATCAATCACCTTTAACTACACACTTGAGAAATGTGTATAAAATTTCAGAATAAAAGAAAAAATACAGGCAAAATATACAAAATAAATATTTTAAATCTACATTTCAAATTTAAATTAAATAACACTTTAAACTTAACATTTTTTTTATAAATTAAGTCATAATTTAGCAATGTTTGCGGTTGATATTAGTTATTTTAACATAAGATATGGTATTTTAATGATTATCTATAGTAATTTCAGTGAAATATACTTATAATAAATCTATATTTATCAATAACTATCCTAACACTTTTCACTTCTACGGCTTTATATTTCTAATGGCTGTCATAGAAAATGCTTATTTTTATACTTAAATTTTGTATACCTTGAAAAAGCTTTAGTGTAAAGACTTATGCGATCTTAGTAACACATTTACATAATTTAAAACGTTTTTATACCTAGTGATTATAAATAATACGTCTTTAAGCCAGGAACCATATGAAGTGGTCCCCGGAACCACTAAGTCGTTCCTAGTGGCTCCGGGAACCACCTATTGAGAAACACTAGTCTACATGAATCTAGAGCTGAAAGGACACATGATTGAATAATCTATATGAATCTAGAGCTAAAAAGACAGTTTAAAGGAACACGTAAAACGTTCACTGAGAAGATTTGAATTTCATTAAAGTTGGACTGAAATAATTTTTATGATGTAAGATTGCTTTCGAAATTATGTCGTGGATCACAACTCCTCCAAACAAAATTACTCTTTCTGAAGAAACTTCTTAATGTTTAATAACAAAGATTTTATTTCAAAAGTTTCGGAAATTTTCCGCGTTTTATTTCAGAGGAAACTCATTTGTATTCATTAAATTAAAACAATTTTTACTTCAGAATTGTAGTCTCAGGTTATAATTGAGTGCTGATGCCTTCCACAACTAGTTTGAAAAGAGTAGTAAAGATTTAAATGCACTTTGTTTACATTGACACAATTAAAAGATAAACAAACCCAACGGACTTTTTAATGTTGCCACAACGTTATCACAATGTTATTATAAATCTTGTAACATTTTTAATACGTTTTTTTTTGCAAAACTTTTATCATAAGAATTATTATTGAAGTCAACGTTGTAAGAACATTTATATACATGAGTGAATTTTCACCTTTTAGGTACCAATGATTAACATAGCATTGTGTTACTTTTAAAATTACTGTTCACCGTTTTATCACAACTCAACCTTTAAATTTAATTCTTAAACATATTTTTTGTTAAGCATTGAATGGTTATTTTTTCGTATTACACAATTCTCAAACTTTTATTTAAAGTGTTTCATTTTAATTGTTTTTTTGAAATATTTAACTGAAACAATTTAATTTACAGTATAATATAACATGGATCATCAATACCACAAGTCAGGTAACCCTAATTTAAATAACATGGAGCTTACCTCACTTGTGCTATTTTTGATTCATAGAACCCCACAAATTTCTCAAACTTGAATTTAAAAAAAACTATAGAAAATTAATTTAATACCAAAATAGTTCTCATAAACGGGAATTATTCTAAACACGTTTCTACTAAAATGTTCTGTGCTTTTAAAATGTTTCATAAATACCGAAATACAAGTCAACTTAATTTAAGGTTTTTATGAATCTTAAAAACAAAAACTAAACAAAAATATATAATTTAAGAAATGTTTTAAACTATTTATAAACCTGTATTTTGAAAATCTTTATATAAAAACATATTGTATTTGATAAATAGATATATGGGCTTAAACAAACAATTTTTCAATTCAATTCCCTTCCTAACTTGACAAAAAATAATTTACATTGAAAAAACAAAGCTTGAGAAAAATATTTGTACATATAATACTATCAAAACAATATTTTCTCAAAACTAGTTTTAATTTAAAGTTGTATTTAAGTTTTACTATAAAAAAATGATTATCAGTATTATTTTGTTCATGAAACAGTTTATTCAAGCGAATGTTGATCAAAAACACTTTTAAGTTAAAATATAAAAACTATATTTCAATATTCTCTGGACAACTTGAAAACAAAAAATCGGTAATACTTAATTGAACAAACTTGACAAGTTAAAAAGTAAAATCAACAACGACTCGAAATGATAGGAGAACTGACCTGGGGAAAAGGGAAGTTGTCCTGAAAAAAGGGAAATTTCCCTCGAAAAAGGGAAACTGACCTAAGAAAGGGAAAAAGGCGAAAATAAGTTTGTTTGTAGCCACGTTAGACAAACAGCGATAAAAAGTAAATTAAAACTGAAGGTTGAACGCGGTTGTGTGCAGATATAATTGCGTGTTTGTTGACATTTGCTATTTAATTTAAGCCAATATTAGCTTTTATTTACCTTCATTAATATGTCTCCACTGAACCAAACATTTTCTCTTTTATTTTATGCTATCAATAACTTTTTATTCTTTTCTTAATATGGACTTACATGTTTTACGATGGAGTTGATGTTAATAATTAATTTAATTTGATCTAATAGTAACAATATTAATAAACATAAATATAATTATAGACTCATTTAAAAAAGCAATATTTAACAAGGTTGATAATTTTTAATGTTAAATCCTTTACAAATATTTCGGTGTTCACTGACAACCTCGTCAGTAGAAAACAATGTTTTACTGAAGAGGATGCTAGTTGACATCGAAATACTTAGAAAGGATTTAATATTTAAAAAATATCAACCTCGTTAAAAATGTTTTTTTTTTCAAAATATTTAAGCACTAAAAAATGAAAGATTCATGTTTGATATACCATGGAAGGTCTCATTATAATTATAAATTTATAAATTATGTATATTGTTATAATTAGGTTACTAACACAAATTAATGAAAATCAATGTTTATTTAAGCGGATTAACTGTTTAAAATTAAAAACAAATCATAAAACATTGGTAACGTACACTACTTTAAGCAAGGAAGTAACTATTTTCTCCAGAGACCAATTATTAAAATTATTATCAGATTTTTCAATATAGATGGAAATTGTATTCGTGATTGCTTAAAAACATACTCATGTAATAGATTTAGTCTCGTAGATATGACTAAATAAATTAAAACTAAATATATATTACCATACATACATTTATACTATTACTACTCATGTGTTAAGCCGCTTCACTGCGATGGCCTAATGTATTGGGCCCTGAACCTTTATTTTACTATGCGATAGCCTAACATTCTCTGCCATGAACTCATTTAACTTACAACAGTGTTTTTTTTAATTCATATCATAATGTGTGTATCTTTTTGATATTTCCGAAGAGTTTAAAATATATTTTTTAGTTTTCATTACAATAGCTCTTTTGCTTTGTTCATGGCTTTATTGTGTTATTCGTGTTTTTTTTAGCACACAATATTTGCATTGTCATGCTCTCAGTTGATAATTATAGCAATGATGAATCTTTATCTAGTAATGATTAATTGGATTAGTGAGTTTAGTTCATATAATGACGGATTTGAAAGACACGATAAAAAAATTTAATATGTCATATTTAGTAATTGTGAATGATAATTAGAAGACTTTCATTGTGTATAATATTTATAAAAATTAAAAAAAATAAAAATTCTTTAAATATGACGAAAAACCCGAACTATCTATCATCAATAATTAGGTTCCATAATAAATAGAGCGCTTTCTACGTTGGGTTTTCATAAGAAAAGTCTAGATTTTTAAAAATTTCCTACGTTTATAATGTGGATCATGCTACTTGATAAAAACCTATCACTGTAAAAGTTTCGAATGGTTATACTGTTCTACAATAATAAAGAGCAAACCTTATGTAATATATCATAATGTAAGTGTTTTAAATCCAAAAATAACGGGTGACTTGCATTTACTGCTAAATGACATGGTAAGTATAATTGTATTATTATATAGTCTTTATTTAAAAATGAAAATTGGTTCTGATAATTTGTTTCTGATCAAATAAAAACTATCATTGTTTAATTATTATTATTATTATTGTTATGCCATTTTGTTTATTTAACTTACTCACGAAGTTATTGGTTTACACCAAAAACATAAAAGAATAAGTAAATAAGTATCTTCTGAAAATGAACAAATACATGAACAATTATGTTCATTTATACCAAAACAAATTAATTGCCAATCTCACTTTTTCGTTCGTGCATTTAAAAAAAGAAACTCTAAATTGTGCTAAACAAAATTGTTCAACAATTAGCACAAATTTGAAGAAGTTGCTCTACAACTTCTAAGAAAAAAGTTGAGCTAATGAAAGATGTTTTTTTTTTCACATACAAGTTAAACCATTTTTTTAAATTTATCTTATTGGTACATTATAAGAGATTTTTGTATATATTATGTAGT
>JARUHE010327304.1:0-11085 GCA_031471125.1 Archaeomysis grebnitzkii | reverse complement strand
AACTTTTAATATAAACATATAATTTTTAAATGTTTTAGTTGACTTTTTTCAAATTTTCTAAATTCAAATATTCCATATAGTCAGATTAATTGTAATACATGTAAGATTTCTTGATTAAACATAAGTTGTGAAAGTATAAAATGAAATTGTAATGTTGAAGTATGTTAAAATACTTTAAATTATAAAACATATTTTGTCATTCAAGACAACAGAAAATTGTTGGTAACTGGACATTTATTTATGTTTATGATAAAAGACAACTGCATACATTCTTATTCTTATAAGAAATAAATATCGAACGTTTCTGAAAAATATTTAAATCTGTCCTTGAAACCAAAAGGTGCATATAGTAAAAAACAGGTAACCCTCTAGCTAAGTAGCACAACGAACTGAGACACTAGCACAACTGCGTTGTCCAACCAAATCCGCTTCGTCTCCTTCCATATCAAACATTAGTCATGATCAAAAACCTCCAAATCATTACCAAGACCCACATGAACACGTCCTTCAATCTGGGGAGCAGCAAGTTGTCATAGCTGAATGCATTAAAACAAAGAATTCAATATAAATTCATGACAGGCTGTACAGCTGAGATGTCAAGGCAAAAAATTAGTAGCAATGGAGAAAATTGTTCCTGGTAAAATATTTTATGCCATATTTGAGAGGGCACTAAAGGATAGTGCCATTGATGATGGGAAAGCAACTGAGGAAAAACACCCAATTTCGCAAAAGTCTTCTTGTAAACTACATGGTCATTATTCCTTTATGGTGTACAAGCTTTGGTGAACTATACGTATAAATGGGCAGGTTGAAGGATACTTTTGATATATAAAAATTAAAATGCTAAATAAAGAATTATTTTCGCCAACAGAATTCACTACGAAAATACAAATGTCATTGAGGAGAGGTGTGCAAGTTACCCCATGACTTAAGTGTATATATTAATACTATTCAATCACAACGAAATGATAATAAAGAAGTATGAAATTCATCAAATAAAAGATGTCATAAGCTGAATAAATCGTGTTATTAGAACAACGATAACATCATTTCAGGGAAATGAACATTGTTAAATCTAATTTGCCAAAAAGTATTATAACAAAAAAGACAAACTTTGTTATGAAAATGTTGACAAAGACCAAATATAATAAACATTCATACATTACAAATGACTACCACAAAGACATCTCCATAGAAATACCACAACCTGGTGAAACATTGACCACACCAGCTTCACAATCAATTTAAAATGTCGAAATCGTTAAAGTTCATAAAAATTATATTACATCTGATGATGACATCAAATCTACCCATAATGAAAATGAGTGAAGATCATAACTTTTTAGTTAAAACCTGACACATTGTTCTCTAGCATGAATAATTAGAAGGAACTTTATTATTAACAGTAGAATTACCCTGTGACACTTCATTACTCTTTGACCTTTTTGCTCTGATAAGGTCTTTAAACATTGAATTTTTTCTTATCCTTAACCTCATTTACTCCTGAATTTACACCCTGTTTATTGTTCAGAATTTCACCAACCTCGTATGACGCAACCTCAATTGCATTTGCCTCTCGCACCGCATTTTTGAACGTTAATTTGGACATACTTAATAATGCCCTTTGAATCTTTTGATTTCGAATACCAATAACTAATTTGTCCCGTAACATTTCATTTAAAAATTGACCGAATTCGCAAGTAACGGCCAAACTCTTTAAAGCATGAACAATTGACCATGCTCTAAGGTAAACCTGATATTGTGTGCCCTAAGACAAACATGACACATTTTTCTCTATGACAAACCTGATACTTTTTCCTCTAATAAAAACCTGATACGTTGTCTTTAAAAAAAACTTTGTGCATTTTTCTCTAAGACTAATAATCTTTTTTTCAGTGAAGAATTAAACTAGTTTTTCCCAAACAGCTATGCGGTTTAAATGTCGAGCGATTATTTATTTTATAATGTAAAATACAATTGTAAAATAAAAATAAAAATATAGAAAACAATAACAAAATTTATTTTTAATTTTTTAAAATTCTTTTACATTGTATTTATACATGCATTTTTATTGTTAAATTCTAAAAATTTGAAGCAAAATTATTAAAAAATGAAAACTTGACCCTTTTGTTGAATGTGAAACATTTTACAAATTATTTTTCCTCATTTTAACCTTAAATAACAAAAAATCGCAAATTATCTAAAACGAATACTATTGCATTTTATTGTAAGTATATTGATTGTTCAGTTCTAATAATTTTATACAAAAATATTAAAAAAAAACAAACTAGTTATTAAGAAAATAAAAACTTGAAACCTTTGTTGAATTTTACAAGTTATTTCTCCTCATTTTAACCTAAAACAATACACACACACCCACACGCACACACAAACACACATACACACAAACACACACGTGTGTGTATGTATGTATGTATGAAAAATTAGAGATGTTGTTTATGTGTGTGGTTCCAAGGTAATATTGATTGGTAATGTTTTGCTTAGTAACGATGATGTAGTGTTCTTCTTTTTGATGTTTCGACTGATAAGAAAATTGGAGTAAATCTAGTCGTGGTTAAGCCACATCAGCACGCGAAGGCTTTTATTCCAGTGGAGAAAAAATATCTTCAATTAAAACATTTGTTGGTTGGGAAAGTTCCAAAAACTATGTATGGCTTGAGTTCTTCATATTTCAATATATTGTTGTGAGATTAGATTTTCTTTGATTAAACATAAAAATAAATCTTAATTTGAAATATCTTTTATAACAAAGCTTAGAACTAATTGAAACAATTGTTTAATAGCCCACTTTGAAAAAAATTGTAAGACGTGAATTACACGTAGTTTGAACTGGTAAACTCTTTGAAAGTTTTTACTTTTTTTTTCTTTTAATAAAGTACTGTTTAAAAAATTATAATCGAGATGAAAAACTATTTTGTATAACTGTAACTACATGATCGTTCATTTTAAAGGCAACATACAAAATATCGGAGTAAGATGAGTATTTTTCGTATTTACCATCCAAAATATTTTTTCAATTGTGTGCTAAACATTATTTCTTTTCTGATTTGTGTCATAATGTTCGTTTCCAAATTGTTCGACATTCTCATACTCCGTCACAGAGTTGCTCAAACAAGTTAGCTTTGTTATAACCAAAGAAAAATAATTTAAATCAGTACTGCGAATAGATGAAAATAAAATGTAAGTATGCAAACAATGTAACATGAATTAATTAGCATGTGTCAATTATTAATTTTAATGCATTAAATTAAAATTAAAACAGCACATATCAAAATAAAATAAAATATTTATAAGTTATTAAACATTGGAATACTGTTTATTATTTCAGTAACACAGCTTATGAAAGGGGTTTGGTGAATTATTTTATATAAATACAACAAACATTAAAGGACAAATTAAGTTTTATTAATTTTAAAGTTTATGTTTTTGAGTGAAGAAAAAGTTATAGTTTTTGTTTACAGCAGTTTATGTATTTTTACTATCATATGAGGCGAATCAAGTTTATGTTTGACTGCTAATAAACAATTATAATATCGTCTGTTTTTAAAAACTGGCACAGTTGACCCCCATTGACACATTTATAACATCAAATATAATACCCCCTCTGTTCCAAAATAGTTGTACCAAATAATATGTATTCACATACCCTACAGTAAATGAGTCATTTTATTAAATTGTCATATAAATGAGTATAATATAAACTAAAAATTATATAATCTGTAAGTAAATAGTAAGATGAATAATTTAGAGAAATCTGACTTCAACCAAAACAGTTTTTGCTGTAAGCCATCATAAATAGAGTTGGAAACTGGAAGTTTTCCTTCTCTTTTGACATTTACCTGACTTTATAGTTGTTGTCGCCATTAATTAAAATAACTAAAAGAAGTATTATGATTCCTTGACTTCTGAAGATTATTGACGCTTTTTTCGACTACTTCAATGAGCTGGTAAACATTATTGGGAGCTTTCTGATGCTAAATTGATTTATTCGTATTAAAATAAACCAGATTTAGGACGTGAAGGTCAGGAATATTTGGAGGTTGACAACCTAATGCAATCTGTAAGCCCAGAAGTTCTGCAGCTTCATTTAATGCCTGGTCATTTGGATCAATATGGGGACGAGCATTGTTTTGCCGTATCTTGATTATTTTGTGTCCGGATGAAAAAACAATTTTTCCCGAAAATAAATTAGAAGTGTTTCTAAATTAAGTTAGCGATACTGCTCCTTTGTTACCGAGACTATGCAGTTGAAACCAATGTTTCGGCAGGTCATGTATGACTGTTACGATTTTTTATCTATTTGGTAACAAATGGCTAAATTCCAAGTTTGCAATAAAAAAAATACTTGTGCCTTGCACCCCAACGTAGTCGCGTTGCTTGAAACATTATCCTGGTACAAAATCGTATGCATTTTGTTATCCTTAGCAGGTCTTCTTCATTCTTACCTAGATAAATTTTTGATCGACATGTACAACATCAAACATATCAGTACATATTCCGATATTCTTAACCAAATGCCCAAAGCAAAACTAATCATAATCGGTTTTATTTTCATCTTCTATAACAAAGGTTTCATATCAACTTTCATTCTGTTAATCAATGCTGTCAATGGAATTCCATTTGCAGCAGCAACAAATCTCAGAGTGAAATCGTTGTGATTTTTAGTTTTTACATTTTTATCCTATACACTTTTATTTTAACAACAAATTAAACTGTTCTTATTTACATTTTTACCCTATACATCTTTATTTTAACAACAAATTAAACTGTTCTTATTTACATTTTTACCCTATACATCTTTATTTTAACAACAAATTAAATTGTTTTTCTTTATATTTTTACCCTAGAAACCTTTATTTTAACAACAAATTAATTTTTTTTCTTTATATCTTTATCATATACAGCTTTATTTTAATAACAAATTAAATTGTTTTCTTTACATTTTTAATCTATACACCTTTAATTTAACAACAAATTAAATTGTTTTTCTTTACATCTGTACCCTATACACCTTTATTTTAATAACAAATAATATTTTTTTTTCTTTACATTTTTACCCTATACACCTTTGTTTTAACAACAAATTAAATTGTTTTTCTTTACATCTTTATGCTATACACCTTTATTTTAATAACAAATGATATTTTTTTCTTTGTATTTTTATTCTATACACTTTTATTTTAAAAACAAATTGAATTGTTTTTCTTTACATTTTTTCTCCTATACACCTTTATTTTAATAACAAGTTAAATTGTTTTTCTTTACATTTTTATCTTATACACCTTTATTTTAGTAACAAATTAAGTTGTTTTCTTTACATTTTTATCTTATACACATTTATTTTAATAACAAGCTAAATTATTTTTCTTTTTCATTTTCACCCTATGCATCTAAATTTTAACAGCAACTGTCTGTGTTTTTCCTTACATTTTTAATTTATACACCATCATTTTAAAAACATAAAAACAAATTAATTTGTTTTTCTTTACATTTTTACTCTATACACCTTTATTTTAACAACAAATTAGATTGTTTTTCTTTATATTTTTACCCTATACATCTTTACTTTGTAACAAATGAAATTGTTTTTTTACCTTTGTACGTTATACATCTTTATTTTAATAACACATTCAACTGTTTTTCTTTACATTTTTACTTTATACATCTTTACTTTAATAACAAATTAAATTGTTTTTTTACCTTTTTACTTTATACATCTTTATTTTAATAACAAATTAAACTGTTTTTCTTTAAATATTTACTTTATACATCTTTATTTTAATAACAAATTAATTTGCTTCTCTTTACATTTAAAGATAAATTAAGCATCAACCGCTTGTACTGAATGCGTGCGATTGATTAGCTTCCTCTAGTTTGTCAAATTCTATAAAATAAAATAAATTTTTATTATTTTGTAATTATTTTTTAATATAAAATTATTTATTTAATGAGCTATATATACGTAGAATACAATCAATAATTTTTATGAAAAATATAGTTTGCTGCTTGCCATGTATATTTTATTTGCATTGATTTGATTGTTATCTATTTAATGTAGTAGTCCTTGATTTTATCATTCAGAAAATAAGTATAAATTAACAGACACATAAATCTAAAAATAGATGACAAATTACATTTATGAAATATGCTTAAAAGCTAATAACATTTAACCAAAGTTGCTAAGTATTGAAGCAAACAAATAAAAACCTTTGTTCGACATCGGGCAAAAATTTGTAGCAAAAACTAGCAACAGTTGCCTTAACTGGAGGATGCCACACCTATTCGACATGCCCCATTGCTTTTTTGATGGAAGTATTGGTGTTTTGGTGGAGGTTGAGGTGATCCCAGTTGCTTGACTATGGGTATAGCCCCATTGTTGAAATAATGGTCGTTTAATAACGTTAATATCATGTTCAAAAAGTTAGCGTCACGAACTTTGCAGTCATTATGGTATATTTAGCTAAACAACAGGTTACTATATTACGTTAAGATATTCTAGATATTCTACTTTAATAACGTCAAAATGGCTCTATGTTGTTAAAATAATGTATTGTGTTAGAAGGAAACTTACTCTTACTTTATTATCTTAACTTAGCCTTATTAATTATTAGGCCTACTAATAAGGCTAACATAAAAACAAATTCAAATGTAGGAGATATAGTAGCCTATCAGCTGGGCTAGTTTTCTTATGATAAAACAAACAGTAGATTTAAGATATGCTTTCTAGGTCCAATGATCTAATTTTGTTAGAGGTACAGAGCTGCATAAAAAGTTTTTTTGTGGAAGTGCCTTAATTTTCCACCATAAAGCCGTTTTAACATTACAAAAGTGACCTTTTGTGTTGTTCTAGAATATCTTAGATTAATATAATGTTGTTTTGTTAAATATACCATAGTAGCCTATTATATTAGTGGTCTAGCTAGCTTAAGTAAATGTAGATGATGATCATTTGCTTATTATTGGGGTTAAGCATGCCTTTTAGATGAGGACCTCCATGGTAAAACCATGTCTTGAGCATACTAGATAATTGGTCTGCCTACCTCAAAGATTATTAAAAAATGAATGTAAGACCAAGTCTTCAGCAAGTTGCCCCATTTTCTATGCATGTATATAATTTAAGGTAGTGCATTGCCTTCGACTGGATTTCATGCTCCATACCATTCTCATGTTGGGTGAAAGTATCGGTAATAGTCAGTTTAATTTTGAAGACTATTGTTTCGAATCTGTCAAGCTATTAGGTAGAAAAATGAGCCATGCTGAAGTGTGCGATACAATCTTTCATAATGAAATGTGCTTAAATAAATTTTTTTATGTAAACTTGCTTATTGTTTTTTGATAAGAACTTAACTTGGGATGTGATAACAAAATTTGAATTTTTACTCATTCTTAAAAAATTGTATACTCAGCAAATACAGTAAATTCAACACATGAATACTAATTAATTTTCAAATAATAAAGAGAAGCTTAAAACATATTAAATATATATATATATTTATATATATTATTGTAGAACATTCATTGGAAAGATGTAATGAAAGTTTAGTCAAAGTACAATTATTTGAAAATTTTAAGCTCATTATAAAATTGAAAACAGGTTTCATTGGTATTACACTTATTATAATTTAATAAATTACCTTACTACTGAATGTTGTTTGAGTTTGTACGTTTTAAGTAAAATGAAACATAAAATAATCATCTTTTTAATTGAGGTCTTTGTATTCTAGAGATTGTAATGTCTTGGAACGAATGTTCAGTGTGTGTTACCTCATACGATGAGAACTCCCGCCGACCTCGAATTCTTCCTTGTGGACACTCATTTTGCACTCCTTGTCTGTGTAGTCTGAAGAAGCAGTTTGTAGACATCATAAGGTGTCCAGAATGTAGGACGGCATTTAAAGTCCCATCAATCAACAATTTGCCTTTCAATTTCTCTCTCATGAAACTTTCGGCACATGGTCATCCACAAACGGGCTCAACCTCACTCCAAACAGGTCACCCACAAACAAGTTCAAACTCACCACAAACAAGCTCAACTTCACCACAAACAGGTCACCCGCAAACAGGATCAACTTCACCACAAACAGGTCACCCACAAACAGGCTCAACTTCATCAGAAATAAACTCAAACGACTCTCAGGCTTCCAGAGAAAGCCATGTTCAAATAACCGATATTTGCAAAGATCACGAAATTACTTTAACTGGGTTTTGTCAATCATGTGAAGAATGGGTTTGTGAAAAATGCGTTGAAGATGAACATTTAAGCGGCCGTGGCTGTCGTATAGTCTCCGTAAGTAGTGGTTTGAAACGTCAAAAGGCACAGACGATTGAAATAATTGAAAATGGTCTTAACAAAACGAGTTCTGAAACAATAGAAGTTCGAAAAGCGCAAAAAGAAGTTTCTGACCAGAGAGAAATTGTTAAAATTACAAAGTGGAATTTAGACCAAGAAGAGAAGAAACTAACAAAGGAAATGTCAGGAAATGAGACCAAAGTGCAGGAATTAAGTTTGTTAAAAACACGGATCGGAGATGCAAACTCTCTAGAAGAAGTAAATGAAGTGACAAAATTGTCAAAAATGTTGTGCAGAGAAAAAAGTAGTCGGTCTGTTTGGAATCCAAGAGCAACACCCAGTATAATCGACAATTTATTGAAGGTAAGTTGTTTTTATCTTTGTATTAGTTATTGTACTTCAAGACAGACCTAAATTGTTGACATCCATGTTTAAAATTAACTTTTCTTTCTTTTAAAGGAATATTTATTGTCATTTACGTATTTTTCAAAACTCTCCTGCACAAGCTCTTGGCTATGATTATTTTGAATCAGAGAATTTGCCTTCTCTTCCTTTCAACTCAGTTTCATTAGATAAATATATCTCTTTATATATGTATGTATATAGTCTAGTTTTTGAGTTTTAATTCTTCCTTATAAATTTAATACGTATTATAAAAAGCACAACAAGGGCTAGTGGAAACATATTTAGCATTCCTTATATTTTAATAGGTGCTTAGTACTTTCGTCTTATCTGTCATCATTTTCAAAGTTTAATTCTACATTTGTTAAAATAAAAATTTAAAATTAATCAAAAAATGACTATACGTGTCCAATAAATTCAACGAAAGATGCATACTTGAAAAACATTTACATTTAACAAGAAAAAGTTTTTAAAATGACAGAATTATTTAATATACCTTAACTCCATCATTTATATTTAGCTCATCTTTTATTATATGCAGCAACGCTAAAAATAAAATCAGTCTAAATCCATCTGGGTTGATCTAGACCAGGAGTGGACACGAGTACATCTTTTGAGTGCAGATAGAGAGAATTTCAGTGCAGCTTGACATTTCTTTTAAAGTTCTTTAAAGGGGTTACTAAAATCTTTAAATAAATTTTATTTTATTTAAATACGTTTCATTGCATACCAATATGTAAAAAGTATCAACGTCGACTCTACTACAGGCCTTGTACATACCTGCCAGGAATTTTTGTTAATTACAAAAAACATTGGAAACACAACTGGTAGCATAGATACAAACCACAACCGTATCTCGACTTAACATTTCTTCATCTCTGATGAACTATTTTAACATTGATTGAACGACAAGAAAGTTAATCCCATATCAAAAAAGATGAGTCGAAAACGTATTATGTAACTAAGGTTTCGATGTGAAAGGCCTGTAGTAGAGTTGGCGTTGAAAGTATGTAAATGGAAATTAATGAAATAAAAAACTGTTAAATATATCTTGCAACTGCAAACAATAAAACATATAATAATTTAATAGATGCAAATGCAATGGAAATGTCAATACGAATGTTATTACAAACAATCACTACTACCAATAAAATACGAAATCATATATCATGAAACTACTCTGATATAAACTTAAAATACATTAAATTCATCAAAACCTAAGTAAAATGTCGTCTTTGTAATTAGCTCTAAACTTCCATACACTATTGTGCTAAGGTAGCTAAAATCAAATTTTGAAAATTGTATGGTCATGTGTATCGTTTTCTTAATTGTTCGTTAGGATAAGGAACGATTTTTATGACTAACTTAAGAAAATCGTAAATTTGTTACTGGGCACAAGTGCTCATCTCGGTGCCTATTTTGCACCCGATGTCGCGTTTTAAAGTGAAAATAAATTTTTTTAATAAAAATGTATAATAACTAATTCTAAATATTAATCCATGTCTATGTATTATTTTTAATAATAGATACATATAACATTTCAATATATTCACAACAATTGTTCGAGTGAAGTTAAGCTTGTCTATATAGACGTTCCATATACCGGCACTATTACCATCAATTTTGTTTTAGGCTAAGCTACTCATTACACATTACGCCAATTTTGTGTTCACATATTTTTAAAATAATTTTATACAAAAACCTTTATACAAATTTTTTATTATTCAATTTTAAAAATAGTTTCATATTAATTTATTTTTGTAAACATGTATTTTTGTACTCACCTAATTTTCAAATTTCATAGATTTTGCTTTTATAGATTTTATATACATAGATTTTATACTCACATGCTTTCACTTTTATATATTCATGTAGTTTGTATTCATCAAATTTTTTTTTCATCTAAAGTAAACTCATTGATTTTGTATTCATATAAATTTTATATCCATATAGTTTTAACTTTTATATCTTAATATAATTTGTACTCACAGATTTTATTTTTGTTTATATTCAAATATTTTACTTATATTGTATTTTTATAGATTATAAATTTTAATATACTACTGTAATTTTTTTAATTATTTAAAATTTTATGTCATTGTACTTAACTTTATTTCCGTTGTATAGTAATATATTATTTTGTTATCTTTAGATCATCGGAAGATGCCTTATGAAAAGGTGAAACATGTTATGAAAAATAAAAAGGATATTTATAGAAAGTTCTAAAAATAAAAATAAAGAAAATGAATTTTGGAACCCTCCTGCATATTTTGCCAGTTTGTTTAAAAAAGCGATTTAGCGTCAAAAAGATAACTACGATAAAATGTACGTTATGTCTTAATCAAACATGCATAAAAGAATGTATTCATATA
>JARUHE010327293.1:0-10000 GCA_031471125.1 Archaeomysis grebnitzkii | reverse complement strand
TTGGCCGTGGACGCTTTTTACATACATTTTATTATGTTCAATTGTTAGGCAAAAGCCTGTAATGTATACCACAGATTAAAGACGTATAGATGCCCCACTCCCTCCCAGAAGAAATACGATGTACGTACGTACGTTATACCAAACGTATGTTGTAAAAAACATACTTACGGTGCGCTTTCTTCATATCATAAGATATGTGCATATTTGGTGCATTGTATTAAATAAACACGTACGTAAGTGTTTTTATGGATAAAACGTGCCACGTACGTCAGAGTTTAGTCAGGTACGTTTGGTACGTAAGGTATGTCTAGTACGCGTACGTACTTTTCTTGGGGGAGTTCAATGTTATCAGTTTGGACCCAAATAAGCATTCTTAATCAGTCTTTCAAGATATGTCCCGTAGAAGCCTATAAATCAATAACAAGATAATATTTTATAATGAAATATATTCAGTATTGTAAATCAAACATTTATACATTATTATACATAAGTTTTATACAAAAAAATAACATTTAAAATATAAGTATTAAATTAAATATTTAATAAAGGCAACATCTTCCCACTAAGAATGAAAAATAACTTTAAAATCCCATAGAAAAATACATTGTATTGAAGTATCTGGCACTTTTTTTGTGGCGGTGTGTGGCAACTTAAGGTCCAAAACGTTCCGTTCAAAATCCTCAAGTTGAGTATCTATATGTCGTTGATATATGGTTAAACAACAGTTTTCTCTTTGCTTGCTCTAGTATAACAAACATTAAGCAAAAGCCTGTAAGGTATAGTAATATTTCGGCGTTTAAGTTCTCTCAAAGGCTCAGACTAACTATTGAGATTTTCTTCTCTTGTTTATGATTAAAAATCTGAAAAAAAACTAAAATTTTAACGGAAAAAATATTTCATTTTTTGTACACTGAAAACACTTGACTAACGTCTATGTATAAAATAGTCAAAAATGACGTAACCAAATTGACTAACCTTTATGAGTAGTGCATATTTTTTGTTGATTCATCATAATCGTATCACATTGTACCAAAGTGATACGATTTTGATTGAATCACAAGAAAGTTGATTGAATGAACAAACAAGTGTGCTCTGTTAACAAAGGTTAGTCAATTTGAAGATGACAATTTTGACTATCTTAAACATAAAAGTTAGTCAATTTTGATTATTTTAGACATAACGGTTAGTCAATTGTTTTAAGTGAAGGTAATCAAAAAAATATTTAAATTTGAAGATGAAATTATGATTTATTAGTTATTGAAGCTTTTTAAATAATAATAATTATTATTGTTTTTGCTATTAATATTATTATTAATTTATTATTATTTTTTTATTAATATTATTATTATTTTGTTATTATTATTTTATTAATATTATTTTATAAATATTATTATTTTATTTTATTATTATTTTATTAATATAATTATTATTTTATTATTACTATTACTATCATTATTATTACTATTATTACGATCATTGTTATTATAATTATTACCATTATTATTATTATTATTATTACTATCATTATTATTATTATTATTATTACTATCATTATTATTGTTATTATTATTACCATTATTATTATTTTTATTATTGCTACCATTGTTATTATTATTATTACTATCGTTATTGTTATTATTATTATTATCGTTATTTTTATTATTATTACTATCATTTTTATTATTGTTACCATTATTATTATTATTATTATTATTATTTATCGCTTGATTTTATTTTTATATTTTAAATTTTAATGCTATACAATGTACCGATGAGAATAATAAATAAACCATCTTTAGGATATTCAATCAAGCACTCGTGATTATAGAGCAGTTTCTGCATCACTGTGTATATCAATTTATAATGATAATGATAATGAATATGTTTATTTGGCCATACAGTTACAATAAAATATTTACATTAAAATCAAAAACTTAGAATTAATAAATTAGGCCCAACCCAATGAGTATTTAATACTCTTATAGACTGCTTTACATAATATACTTTTTTCTATATTTATTAAATATGAAAAAAATATAACGAAACATTTTCAAACATATAGCTATTTACAAAATAATATAATAATTATAATTTCCTATTTCATTAATGAACTTTGAAATATATTACATTTATATATTTACATCTAACTTAGTATTTTCAATTTCCTCTTTGAAATAAGACAATTTTGACTGCTTTTTATGTTAGGTTGTGTTTGGTAAGTTATTATAGTGTCTATTGTTTAAATTATACTGAACTGGAAGAATAAAATGTTTCAATGGCATCTATTGTTGCCAACAGCAAGACAGATTCCAACCATTGTCTAATATGCACAAATGATCTTCAACTTTTCCGTGCTTAATAATAATTCATAAGCTACTGGTTGTTTTTATTCAGACGAGCTTTGGTGTGTGAACTGTCATACCTCTAGTCTTTTTTTTTCTCGGTTGTAGTCATATTTTGATGGTATGGCCATGTCATTCTTTATTTTCTTGTATTTTCCATTTATTTAGTTTTCCCATGGAAAGGTTTTCTTTACATCAAGATTTCCATTCATTACAGCACTATAAAAATGTTCAATAATGAAACTGTATAATTTTTGCAGGACAAATACTTCTCGCTTGGAAGGTGGTCTTGGCGAGATGAAAATTCCTTTATTAGCTGATAAATCCATGGCAATTTGCAAGGCATATGGAGTGCTAGATGAAAAAAATGGCGTTGCTTTCCGAGGACTTTTCATTATAGACAAAGAACAAATTCTTCGTCAGGTAATTTTTTGTCTAGCATGCCAGAGGCGAAGCTCTACTAAGGTGTTACTTTTTCATCGTCGGTATAGTAAATCCAAAATATTAACTTTTTATGTTCTTGAAATTTTTCTGTCTACAAAATGTAACAGGTAAGTTTAGTGTTGCATTTCCACTAATGTTAAGAGTGCTATGATTATTGGAAATGCAACAATAAACTTATGTTACATTTTGTAGGCAGAAAAGTTTTACAAACATACAAATTTTAGCATCACATATGGGCCTTTGTCCGCTAGAGGGTTTTAGTAAAACATTCAAGTTTTTTTGTTGAACTACAGTTATCATTTGTATCTCATTATGAAGTGTATCTTAAAAAATATCTTTTGTCTTTTGAAAAAGTTTACCAATATTGAGATCTAAAGGTTTTTTTATTTTATGAAAAATTTGTATAGACAATTTTTCATATTTAAACAGTTTTATTATACATGAGACACTGTTGAGTGCAATCCTCTGGCTTCTATTTGACATTTCTCTTTGTTTATGGAAGATTCTCAAATGGGAAATGGCTAGTTCTTCTAGAAAAGCTCTGTTTTTAAATATGTTGCAAAGAAGCAACTATGTAGAATTATAATAGTTACATTAATGGTAACAGAATAATAGCGTTGGTTTTATGAATTTCATATCAAATTCTTGATGTTGACAATCTATTGAAAAATATAAACAAGGATTAAAAGTTCTTGACAATTTACACATTATTTTTAGCTTGTGTTGAACATATTTAGTTAGGCCCTGCACAGTTTTTTCTTCTGTATGCATGTGTGGTATGAACTTTAGTAAAACTAGTTCCAATTTGTTTTGCTTTAGTTTTGTGTTGTGTTCACATACTGCATTCCTGGTTTTTGTGCTGGAGGGGGTGGAGGTAGATGATTTCCAGTCTAAAACTATTTCCTCAACTTTTTGAGTGAAAATCTCTATTTAGATGTTGTTTATCCGCGGTTGCTGTCCTTGTCCAGAAGTGTTAAAAATCTAATGTCATTTCTTTTGAAAAATTTATGTCAAAATTTTGTTCAATCCATTATCTTGATTCTAGTACGTTCCAATAAGTAAATTAGAACCCAAAACTTTATTGTATTTATTATTATTAAATACTTTAGAGAAAAATCTAAATTTTGTTTTTAGGTGACCATTAATGATCCTATTGGGCGTGATGTTGATGTAGCTCTTCGATTTGTTCAAGCTTTCCAGTTCTCCGACCAAAATGGCAAACGTAAGTTCCCAATTTTATCAATTGTATGATCTTTAACCTTTTAACATAATTTTGTATTTAATTAAATGACAACATAAAATGTTGATGCTATAAAAGTTAATTTAAACTCAAAATTATGGTTGACTATATGATGAAAAATACTTGAACTCCCGGTCATATTGTGTTCCTTGACCAACGTAAATGATAAAAACCTACATATAGCCATAGTTGAATCTCCCTGTGAAGAACAGAACACTCATCTATAGAGATATCACTTCGTGGAGTGTAGACAGTCCTACATTTCTCTTGAAAGTACTTTGATATAATAAATCTTATTCAGTTTAGGATATCCTAAAGGATAAGTTTGGATCGTATGTCTCATTATCAGAAAAGTGAAAGTATTATCTAGTTTTATAGGTTTTTTTAAAGGCATAATCTCTGGAAAAATTGGAGTCTTCAGAAGTGGATATTCAGTCCAATACAAATAGTGCTCAGACTTCTTTATAGTTCCTTTTAAAATGTGCAGAGTTCTGCTTGAATAATAGGAAACATATTTGTTTGAATCTGCAATGTTCTGAAAAATTATTTATTTCATTGCAAATAGTTTCAAGGGAGGGCAAAAATAACCATACATTAGTATGAATCATGAGTTATTTCGGTTTAGACATAAATTTGAATTTAACGAGTTAACATGTGGTAAGTGAATTTGTTAGAGAATATACTTGAGTTACTATGTTAAGAGGTTAAGCTAGTTTAATTTACCATCGTGAATCAACTTCTGACAGATTTAGTGGATATTTATGTAGTGCTAGACAATCAAGGCAACCAATGCTACTTGTGCTCTTAAAATAAAGGAATAGAAGTTTGTGTTCAGACTCCAAATAAAATGCTAATTTTTAAATATATTTTCAGCTTGCCCAATTGGATGGAAACCTGAAGGAAAATTGATGATAGATGATACTGTAAAAAGTAAACCCCATTTTAAAAAATCAAAACTAACAACCTTAAAAAGTATCTAGTTATCAAAATTGGAAGACTTGTATTTTTCAGAAATGTTTATCATCTTCTCAAAGTTTTTTTTCTGTTGAAACTAAATGTATCTTTAATTAAAAAAATGTATGTTAGTAATTTTCATTTACATTTTTTAGCTTTAGTTTCTACGTTGGCTAAGCAAAAGTCTAAGCATCCTTTGGCAATCGTTTTGAATAAAGGTTTCGATGTTGCACATGGCTCAATTTTTATTACATTTTTGATAGCCTATCTAAACATGTTATTGTGAAAGAAGCAACATTTTTCCCAATTATAAATGGCTTTCTTGGAGAAGAATAACCACATTGAAAAGCCAATGGATTATTTTGCACAACTAAAAGTATTTTTTTAAGCTGCTGGCTCACTCATTGTGGTTGCAGAGGTATATTCCCTGCAAACATTGTTGGGCCGAAAAGTCCTTATTGGACCGATTCTGTACTATCATTTTAAATGCCATGATTTTATAAATTAAATTGTTTCTTATAACTCAAACAGTATTTCTAATGTAAAAAAATACATTTTTTAAACATATAAACTATATGGACCTAACTGATTTTGGGCAGTTATTATGTATACTTTCAAAACTATGAAAAGTATACGTTTCGTACGTGTTTTTTTCTTATTTAACGAAAAATCATATATACTTTACAATTAATGGATCAGGAAATAAGAAATATGCATAAGTCATATTTAGAATAGTAAATTTTGGGGTGTGTACTGTACATTTTTTGGCCCAAAAATGGACAGAAAAAGTAAAATTTGTACTAATTGTTCTTTTATCTTACATCATTTTGGCGTGTTTTACTGTAATTATAGCAGTATTATCACTATAGCACCATAACAGCGTAAATCTAACGCTATTTTCGTTATAATGAGTGCCTCGCATTCTAAAAGAAACCTTCATAAATCCTTAACCACTCATTTACGCACTAATTATTGGGGAATAAATCTTTCTTAGAATATCAAAACGTATATAAAATTATTAAAATAACAATGAAATATTCAACGAATGAGGTTCTGAAAAGTGCCTCCTTTTCCGGATTTACGCCCTGCACCATAACAATAACTGCATTCATACTTTGTCAGCTATTATAACATCTAAGTTATATAAATTAGGACTAAAGCTGCAATAACTTTATTTAATTAGAATGCTATATATATAGTTATAACTCCGCCGATGTGTATGGAAATTTAAAAATGTCTACAAAATTTAACTTTTTTATACCATTTTTTGGGCCGAAAAAAATATACTTCCTGGGCCATTTTGGAACGAAAAAAGTTCGTGCTTCGTGCATTTTTTGGCCCAAAATGTTTGCAGGGATATGTATATCAAATCTTATTTTACCATTATTTCAAAGATTCACAGTGTAATGTTGTTATTTCCTACTAAAGGACTTCGGCTCTCATTATAGTGGGTCCTTTTGGTAATGAGATGGCTGACACTGTCAACAAAATGGCCTCAGAGTATACTACAGTTACTACTATCGAATCAGATTACCTGGAATTAAAAATCACAAATAAAAGCTTTCATGCACACTCTTTGGGAAAACGCCTACAGGATTAACGTTGATAATTATTTCTTGGGATACATCATTGGTGATGTTCAATCTTGTTTTTTTGTGTCGTTGGACTCTAGAAAATGGGATGTTGTTTTGGCACACCCTCGTAGCCCTGCAAACATTTTGAGCCAAAAAGTGTATGAAACACGAACTTTTTTGTTCCAAAAAAGGCCATAAAGTATACTTTACTTGGACCCATTTTCGGCCAGAATCGGTTCCCTTAAAGTACACTTTATTGGACAGATTTTCGGGTCAAAATCTGTCCAAAAAACTTACAAAAAATTTAATAAATAAATACAACAACGTATTATTACTATTAACTTTCCTATCTATTGATTTAATTTGAAATTTTTCAAGTTTAAATTTTAATTTAATAATTCGTCTTACCCTAGAAGTGATTCGACCTTACGACTGTCCATTCTTCACGCAGAAATTATATCAGTTCGGCCACGAGTTGTGCATGGGAAGGATGTAAAGCGTTTTTCTTCGTATTTTCTTTTCTATTATATAATATTGTATATTTAACTTATTTTGTTAATGTACGTTACATTAGTAGTTAGTTCTATATTTATTAATAAATTGTAAATAACTTTTAGCTTGTATTTTAGTCAACAATTTTGTCAAACACATCGGCAACGATAACTATATATAATATACTAATTAAATAGAACTTTTGCAGGTGGACTCAATTTTTTTCTAAAATATCCTAATTTATATAACTTAGATATGTTATAATAGCTAACAAGGTATGACTGCAGTTATCCTTATTGTACTATAGCTATAATGATGGTATAGTTACAGCAAACCACACCAAAATGATGAAAGATAAAAGTACTAGAAGTACAAAATGTACTTTTTTCTATCCATTTTTTGGTCAAAAACGTACAGTCTACGGCCCAAAACAAACTATTCTAAATATGATTTATGCATATTTCAAAAGCAGAGATGACGCTGATTTTTTATTTCCTGATCCATTAGATAGTATCCATTAATTTTAAAGTGCATATGATTTTTTTTAAATTAGAAGAAAAACCTATGAACCGTATACTTTTTGTACAATTCTTAAAGTATACTTATTAACGGCCCAAAATCGTACTAAAATAGGTTACATCCATATAGTCTATATGATTAAAATATATTTTTTTTCACATTAGAAATAGTGTTTGAGTTATAAGAAACAATTTAATTTATAGTCATGACATTTAAAATGATCGTACAGAATCTGTCCAAAAAAGTACACTTTTCGGCCCAACGATGTTTGCAGGGAGTGGACATGCAAGGTTAAATTATCATTTATTTCGTTTAGCTCTCGTTCCATCTGATTGTTGTCCTGTATGTCCAGGAATCGAGGAATCAGTTCATTAACATATTATTGATTTTCGGCCATATGCTCGTGCTCGTAGACAACTTCACTTGAGCATTTCATATTTAAGGCTTAGTGACCTATCTCTTAAGCTACTGTTATGTTGTCCGAAGAAGGTTTCAAACCTAACATTCAAAGGAAGATATTTGGGGCTTTGGTGATTTACTTGATTGATACAGGATGGTTTGCTCGGGAAACTTAGGATGTGATATTAAATATATTGTAATCAAATTATAAAACCACTATTTAAATTGAAGTCTTAAAGAAATATAAAATGCTTAGCACAATAACAAACAGCCGAGATGAGGAACATATTAACATAAATAGGCCTGGTTAAACAAAAAATGCACTGTAAAAAATTAGAGGTGTAGCAAGTATAGTAAACTACAAACTAAGTGTTTCAAATAGAAGTCTAAATCTAAAACTATTGCTGAGCATGAAAAATAGTGCCAATTTATAAAGGACAAATGGTAGAATAATTCTGGGGAGATACTTCAAAGTTTTATTGAATGAAACCATAGTTATTAAATATATAAATCTCAAATTTAAGAAGTGCAGTTCACACTGAAGATTATGAATTGTAATAAAACACCAGGTCCAATAAGAGTAGCTTGGATTGCTAATATCTTCAGAAAAATAAGATAAAATTAGAGGTTGGTAAAAGTAATACCATAGATTAAAGGAGTGTAGATGCACACTCAATTCTATAAGTTGGACCTATATAATCAGACTATCTCCCGTAGAAGCCAATGTAAATTGCCTATTTTTGTAAGCCTATAAATTAACAAGAGAATATTTTGTAATTAAATATTCAATATTTATACATTATTATATGTAAGTTGTGTACAATAAATAACATTTAAAATATAAATATTAAATGATCTAATAAAGGAAAAAATCGTCACAAGAAAAATACATTGAAATCACATAGATAAATATTGTGAAACTAATTATTTTAAAATATCTGGCATTTTTTTGGCCGAAAAATCTTGCAATTCTTAATCCATAAATCGGCATTGAAAAATATTGAGCTGCAGATCTATACTAATTTAATTGTTAATACCCTACTTGTTTTCATCAAATAATCGATTAGTCATACTAACTATAATGAATTATAACTAATACAAACGATAATGATAGTAATATTTATTACATAGAATAAAACATTTTTATTCTGAGATTGTCATTTGTTGTTTATGTTGTCTGCTCAGGGATACTACTTTGTTCATCCTTTGAAAACTATTGGAAAGTTTTTCGTACCGTACTTTCTCGTTAAATTCAGATTAGCCTCTGGTTGCAAGAAATTGTAGGAGAACGGCCCTCGGTGGTTGAATAGACTCTCAAATGTTTTCTGACAACAGAAAACTGGCAACCTAAGGCAGACGACGCAAAAAAACAAATTCAGATTTGGGAATAAAAATATTTTATCCTTGTACAATGAATATTACAATCATTATCATATGCCCATTAAAAACTAGTAAAGCATACTAGTTGTTATGACTAATCGATCATTTGTTGAAAACAAAGTACGTACTAACAATTGTATTTACATTTTATTTATTTTAGGCATATTATGTTGTTACACATGAAACACAAGCTCTTCTGACACTCATCTACCAAGACCTTCTTAAATCTCTGGGGTCTCGCCTCTACAGACCTTAGTAGCTAGGGAATTTTAGCAATAATCTTCGTCCATCTGGGAAATATTTTTCCCAAAAAATTGTAGATCCTTCTTAGAGACCCTTTGTGGGAGACCTCGCATGTCCTCATTGGAAGAACCATGCATGCAACACTATGAAGGTTAGAAGTAGGTATGAAGGACACAATCATGGATAGCTGCTCCCAGGGACCTTCGAAGGTAGCGGAGAGGTGGAGAGCTTCAGAGGCTACGCACTGTCTCGGTATACGAGTATGCCTTCATAAGAATATTGTAGTATATGTTGTTTTTTATCTTATCGTACAGGGACGATATTCCCTGTACATACTATTGCTATGTGTGGTTTTTTGTCACGAAGTACCCTTTCAAAAATCTATATCTTTTTTATTTCTCAACCAAATAAAG
>JARUHE010327282.1:0-11085 GCA_031471125.1 Archaeomysis grebnitzkii | reverse complement strand
TAAATATTATAATTTATTAGTTATAATTTAACTATTATAATTTAATTATTATAGTTTATCTATTATAATTTAAATATTATCATTTCATTATTATAATTTAACTATTATAACTTGTTAGTTACATTTTAACTATTATAATTTAATTATTAAAGTTTATCTATTATAATTTAGTTATTATCATTTCATTAT
The DNA here is from genome assembly GCA_031471125.1 of Archaeomysis grebnitzkii. NCBI lineage: Eukaryota > Metazoa > Arthropoda > Malacostraca > Mysida > Mysidae > Archaeomysis > Archaeomysis grebnitzkii. Next base: position 10,896 of record JARUHE010327282.1, on the reverse strand, counting down.
TATAATTTAACTATTGTAATTTAACTATTATAATTTATTAGTTATAACTTATTAGTTATAATTTAACTATTATAGTTTAACTATTATAATTTAACTATTATAATTTAATTATTATAGTTTATCTATTATGATTTAACTATTATCATTTCATTATTATAATTTATTAGATACAATTTAACTATTATAATTTAATTATTATAGTTTATCTATTATAATTTAACTATTATCATTTTATTATTATAATTTAACTAGTGTAATTTAACTATTTTAATTTAATTATTATACTTTAATAGTTATAATTTAATTATTATAGTTTATCTATTATAATTTAAATATTATCATTACATTGTTATAATTTAACTATTATAATTTATTAGTTATAATTTAACTATTATAATTTAATTATTATAGTTTATCTATTATAATTTAACTATTATCATTTCATTATTATAATTTAACAAGTATAATTTAACTCTTATAATTTAACTATTTTAATTTAACTATTATAATTTAACTATTATAATCTAATTATTATTGTTTATCTACCATAATTTAACTATTATCATTTCATTATTATAATTTAACTATTATAATTTATTAGTTTTAATTTAATTATTATAATTCAATTATTATAGTTTACCTATTATAATTTAACTATTATCGTTTCATTATTATAATTTAACAATTTTAATTTAATTATTATAATTTATTAGTTATAATTTAACTATTATAATTTAATTATTATAGTTTGTCTATTATAATTTAACTATTATCATTTCATTAGTATAATTTAACTATTATAATTTAACAATTATAATTTAACGATTATAATTTAATTTTTATAGTTGATCTATTATAATTAAATTATTGTAAATTAAATATTCTAATTTAACTATTACAACTTAACTATTATAATTTAACTATTATAATTTAAATATTTTAATTTATCTATATTAATTGAAATATTATAATTTAATTATTTAAATTTAATTGTTATAATCTAACTATTATAATTGAAATATAATAATTTAGCTATTATAATTTAACTATAATAATTTAAGTATTATATCTTAACTATTATAATTCATTTATTTTAATTTAACTATTTTAATTTAACTATTTTAAATTAACTATTATAATTTAAATATTTTAATTTAACCATTTTAATTTACTTATATTAATTTAACTATTTTAATTTGCCTATTATAATTTAACTATTATAATTTAAAGTTTATAATTTAACTATTACAATTTAAACATTATAATTTAAACATTATAATTTAAATATTATAATCTAACTATTATAATCTAACCTTTATAATTACACTATTATATTTTAGCTATTTTAATTTAATTATTATAATTTAAATATTATAATTTGACTATTGTAATTTAAAAGGTATAATTTATCTATTATAATTCAATTATTATAATTTAACTAGTCCAATTTAAATATTGTAATTTAACTATTATAATTTAAATATTACAATTTAAAATATTATAATTCATTTATTATAATTTAACTATAATATTTTAATCTAAATATTACAATTTAACTATTATAATTCACTTATTATAATAAAATTATCATAATTAAAATATTATAATTTAAAATATTATAATTTAACTTTTATAATTCAATTATTGTAATTTAATTATTTTAATTTGGCTATTATAATTTAACTATTTTAATTTAACTATAATAATTTAACTATTATAATCTAACCGTTAAAGTTACACTATTATAATTTAACTACTTTAATTCAATTATTTTAATTTAAATATTATAATTTAACTATTTTAATTCAATTATTTTAATTTAAATATTACAATTTAAATATTATAATTTAACTATAATAACTTAAATGTTATAATTTAAATATTATAATTTGTCTATTATAATTTAACTATTCTAATTTAAATATTATAATTTAAAAATTATAAATTAATCATTATAACAACTATTCAATTATTTTATTTTAAATATTATAATGTAACTATTATGTTTTAAATATTATAATTCAACTATTATAATTTAAATATTTTAATTTAACTATTATAATCTAACTATTATAAATTAAATATTATAATTTAACATATTTCAAGTTATTCATTTTCAATAAAAAGGATATAGGATGGTTGAAGTTTTTCAATTAAAGTTGATTCAACTATTCTAAGCAATTTAAAGTGATTTTATCTATACACTGTTTTTGCTGAATCCAGAGCGTAAAATTAACGTTATTTTCGTGATTATGTGTGCCTACAATCTTAAAAGAAATATTCAGAAATCCTAATTAGTGAATAAAAAACGTTTCTTCTTAGCATATGAAAATATTAATAAATTTGTTACCACAATGAAGTATTCGACGAGTGAAGTCCTGCAAGGTGCCTCCATTTGGCAAACTTCACACCCTGGGCTTGAATCCCAACAAATGGCATGGCCAATAGTTAGGAAAGTTAGAACAACGACTTATTTTCATGTTTTTTAGTGTATTTCTGATTTCGTCTCGTTTCACCAAAATAATTATTTTCTTATTCCTTCAGCTTATTTGATATGACTGGCGGATTTCTTCATTCTGTTTATACTATTGAAGATTATTGATCTTGAAATGGTAGATGGGTAGTTAAATACTGCATTATAACCATAGAGTTAATATTATCAAATTTAATTTAATATCAATCTATTATACCTATGATTATAACCTGGTTTCTACGGTCTCATTTGATAAAGATGATAAGGAAGTAGTTTAGTTATTATTAGGATTACGAATTATGATGAGATAACAGATTTTTTAAATAATTTTGAGCGAACAGAGAGATAATTAATGTAATTTGATGAGCTTGTTGGCTTTCTGTAAATGGAAAAATATTAAAGATTACAATACGATCTATTTATTAAAATTTCGAGCAAATGTAATGTCTTGTTTTCTTTCCATTCAACTTTAAGAGATACATCTTGAAGAAGATTTTTAAATGATTCTAAAAATATTTTAAATTTTTTATTACTTGACTATAAAATAAACCTGCATCTATATAGTGTAACTATGTATTACACACAGACACATACATACATACATAACATATATACAGGTGGTCCCCGCTTCAACGTACAGTCTATGTATGTTATAGTAAGGCGATCACCTACAGTGGTTCATAGAAAAGATTGTGATTTAAGGAATGACTATGAAAAAAATACTTGGCTCTTCAAAAATGTAATGCTAGCACAACCAATATTACCAGAACGAATACACAGTTGAAAGAAAAAATAATTCTACATGTAACAACTATTTTGGTAAAATTTTAATTCGAGTTACAGTATGTAATCCGAGGCGTGTTTGTTGTTAATGCGAGGTGTGTTTTGTACGTTAAGGCGGTGATTGCCTGCAGTATAAAGCCCTACTGTATAAATATTTTTCAGTTGTTTCACAAAATTCTAATTATAAGTGCTCAGGATTTTTCAAAGTTTTATGGAGTACTGTATAAAACTTAATTTTGATTATCCACATCTATATAATTATATAATTTTAAATGAAAGACTTTTTATGAACTGTTTTCATGATTTTTATTTTTATCATAGTTGATCTAAAGAATATTATTTTGTATTACTAGGATTAACCAAAATTTGTCGTTATTGTTGGCAAAAACATAATTTATAATTTTTATTATCTAACCTTTTATCACACGATTAACTTTTCCCTTAAGATCAAATTTAATTGAAATAAACTTTTAAAATAATCATAATTAGGGTAAGTTGCGGAAATGCGTCCACTTATCAAAAAATTATACTAGCTTCTTTCTAAGTTTGTAAACAGTGTATCGTTGGAATCTACGCACGATTTTTGATAAACTACTAGTAATTTAAATATTTAAAACTTAATATACATGTTAATTGTTAAATCAGTTTTTTTCAAATAATATTTCTTTATTTTCTTAAAAAATAAAATATAATTGATTATCAGTAAAATATTGTGGAAGAGAAAAAACTTTAAAAATACATCCTTTCTAGATAGCCTATAAAATATAGTTAAATACCAGCACATTATGTATGACTTTGTATGAAACTTCATACTGTATATGTATACATATGTGTATATACAAGTTAATGTAAAAAGTTATAGCATTAAACAAAAAAAATGTAATAACCTTATGTAAATTGTTTATAAAGAAAAATTAAAACAAAGTAAATAGATTTAGTCCTTTTAAAGCAACAGATTAGTTCAAAATATATTTAAGATAAAAGTATTAACACCCAAAAATTTAAGTGGGTGAAAATATACCCATAAGTTTGGCTTTCAATTAAACTAAAGTTAAATTTGTAGTTTTCACAGTACTTTTTACTTATTTCAAAACTATTGATTCAAATATACACTAAAAACTAGATAAACAAATGCTTATTAATTTGTTGTTAAATGTAAACAAATTTCATTAAAAAAAATGTTGCAATCATAATTCTGTTTTAAATCAGTTACATAAATGTGGTTGACTAAAATTAACAAATGATACAGGCTTCAGGTTTAATTGAAATTCATATTTTCAATCATTTTTAATTATGAAGAAAGTTCCACATCTTTGCTGTTTTCTATTGGCGATGTAAGACAATTCTCTACGAGTTACTCTTGATTGTTCAATTTTGTTTTAAAGTAGACGAAAGATTTTTTATTATAGAGCAATGATTATTTAAGCTAAATGAAATATACATTTATTAGGAACAATATTTCTTAAAAGAATTGTTTTTTCAAAACTTGAATTTTATGCTGTTTATGATTTCAGAGCAATAATATTAGATGTCTCCGCAATAAGCCCATAAAGTTTGATTCTGTATTAATTTGAATTCTGATTACATGTTAGTTCTTATATATTATAAATTGACTATTGATTCGTATGCAGCATATAATAATAATTGTTTTTGCTGAGCGTTACAAAGGGATCTAAGTAAAACTGAGACATCTCTCTGCCACACATAACTCTATTCAGATAAAAATCATAATAAAAAGTTGATCAATGTTTTACACACTTAGTTAGTTTAAAGACTAAAATGCCTATTAAATAAATAATTCTCCAGTTTTGATTCAAAAATCGAGAATGATTTTTCTCCACTTAGCAAGTCTGGAAGGGAGTTCCACACATCCGGAGCCGCAAAATGAAAGGATCTGGCTCCAAGAGTACTCGATTTTATTTTTGGCTTACATAAATAATTGTTGTATGTAGATCTGGCAGTTCTGTTTGGAGTATATTGAACTGTTAAGTGCTAAATTATATATAGACTTATGGACAAGAATTGCTATTTTGAACGTAGTTCTTTGGTTTATAGGTAACCAGTATAGGTGAGTGAGAATTGAGGTTATGTGGTGAAACCGGTTTTTATTTATTATTAAGGGAGCTGATGAGTTGCTGTATTTTGTACTTTTTGAAATATATTTAGTTGATTGACAGGAACATTGTACAGTAAGGAATTGCAGTCATCAAGGTTTGATGAGATGAATAAATGAACTAATGATTCAGATATTTGAGTTGTTAGAAATAGGCGGAATTGTCTGATTTTTTAAGGATTTGTTATAAATATGAGTTATGTGCTTATGAAAAGTTAGATTTGTGTCAAATAAGACTCCCACGATGTTTCACTGGAGAAGCTGGTGTAACTGATTCGCTTCAAACGATAATTGAGATATTTATTTTTTTAAGTCGTTGTTTATTTGCAATGAGAAGAAATTCGGTCTTACTATCACTTAGCAGGTTGTGTATTAACATGAATTGACGGATTGTAGATATGCAATTTTCTATATTGTGATGTGCTGTGTCATAATTTAAGTCATTGTGTTTAAAATACAGATATCTCTGGTGATCACCTGTGTAACCGGTGATGTTTGGTGGGAGGTGATTTAAAAGTGTGCACAATGAAAAAAGGATTTAAATAATATGGAACCTAGGCAACAACTTTGATGGACACTGTGATTCACTGTTTGTGATTTTGATGAGGTATTTTATGTGCTTACGCTTTGGTATCTATTTGTTATATATAACTTAACCTAGTTAAAACAGTGTTGTATTGTATCAAACGCAACGGAGAGGTCTATGAGAATAAAAATGATATGCGGTAACAAATCTACTGATATTTTAGCTATGGAAGTTTCACAGCTTGAATTTTCTTCGTATGCAGTTATTGTTTAGATATGATGGCAGTTTATTTAAATGAGGGGCTAACTGTAAAATAGCAGCCTTTAACATATATTTAAACTTATCTTTTAAAATATATTTTTTGAATGAGGGGTTAACTGTAAAGTGTCAGTCTTTAATATATATTATTTTTTAAAGGGTTTCAAGATTTTTTTTTATCAATCCCAGGTATAAAAGACTGGTCAGAAGCGCCGCTGTGCACAACAAAGCTTTTAGAGCTACAGTGGTTCAGTTTAATGTTTTTTTTGTGTAGTTTTATAACACGTAAATGTTAAGCATTATTTAGATGATCTAAATTTATTCATTTATTTCATGTCCGCCATTTTGAGAGACACAACACATTGAAAATTGAATTACTATAATTGAGAGCATATTTAAAGAAGTCACTTGGGTGATTTGATCCATTCTTCCACCTTCAAATTCACTAAAAACCCACCAATTGTAATAAAACAAAATATTTGTATGTTTACTTATAAATGATATTAATATGAATTCAATGTTATTAGTATTAATCAATTGTTATTAATATGAATTAAATATTATTAACATGAATTGAATGTTATGATTAACCAAATTTAACGTTTATAAAAAATTTGTTAAGGACATCATTTCTCCACATGAATGTTTTGTTTGCTGGTGGAAGGTAGTAAGAGTAATGGGAGAGATTACTCTTAGCTACCTCAACTACTGTATCAATGACATTATGAAACTCAAAGGATAATAAACAGCTTTAGATTCAATTTATAATTGATAAATATAAAAAATAGTCTAAATTAATGATTAATTGATTACTTTAACTATCAAAGTAATACAAAATGTTGCATAATTTTTAAATAAAAAATTGAAAGTTCTAAATAAATAAATAAATAATTATTCAAGGTTTCCACATCAGGAATGCATATAACAAAATATATGATATGGCTTAAATACTGAATATCAGTATTCGGACATCAATGTATCCAAGATCCAATTTAAAGACATGAAAATAACACAGAAGCTAACAATTTTAGCGTTTGTGTATATATCTTTAGTATTATTTGTGATCTTCAAAGATCTTAATAAGACCTAAGCTATAAAGCTGAAAAACAAAACAAAATATCGACGGATTTTATAGTTGACCGCAGTTTTCAATGGAGAGCTTTCCTTTGGTGGACCCATTGGAGGATCCCAGGCTCTCCATCTGTCTCACCAACTCCATTCCCTCCACCACTTGACCGAAGACCACGTGTTTGTTGTCCAGCCACGCCGTCTTCACCGTGCAAATGAAGAACTGGGATCCATTTGTGTTTGGTCCAGCATTGGCCATGGAAAGGATTCCTGGTCCTGTATGTTTTAAAGTGAAGTTTTCATCTTCGAACTTGTTGCCATAGATGGATTTACCACCAGTACCATTTCCAGCTGTGAAGTCACCACCTTGACACATGAAATTTGGTATGATTCTGTGGAAAGCACAGTCTCTAAAGCCAAATCCCTTTTCACCAGTACAAAGTGCTCGGAAGTTTTCTGCAGTTTTTGGGACAACATCTGCACGAAGCTGTGAAAAATAAGAGTGCATTGTAACGATTTTAACAAATTGCAATACATTAAGATTAGAATTACATTTCAATCTCGTTGTGCAGTTCTACAAGTTCAAGTCCTATTATTATCTTGTTACAAGCAGTTTTGTTTATGGTTGCCATTTGTATAAATTGAGTCTAAATTCAAAGTTTCCAAGTTATTGATGTGCATTTCTTGTATGAAGATATTTAATATTTTATAAACTAACAGTAGCAACATCAATGGAGGTAATTTAAAGTACACAGCTTCTAAATATACTAGCTCTTAGGTTATTCCAACAGAAACGAGATTAGTAGATTTGATCTAATGAGGCCTAGTGCTGCAATCCAAGATTTTAAGCCCCTGTAATAGAGTAAAAGTTATAGCCCAAAGTTTGTTGTTAATTTGGTGTATTATCATGGGATTCGAACTGTTAAAATATTACCACCATAGAATATTACATGTCCTACCATGTTTCATGACTATTCATAAGAACCAAGCATGATACTGCAGCCAAACAATTTGCATCAAGCATACAAAAAATATATAATTGTGAAAACATGCCGAAGCTACATTTTTGGTTTGCATTGAGTGTTGGGTAAACATGTATTTAAGTAGTCTTTATTCATGGAAATGGTTAGATAACGATCGTAATAGATATTGTATCAAGGTTGCAACGGAACAAAATCTGGTTTTACCAGATTTTAACAGGTGGCATAATCAACCTAATACCATTTCGATTGTGGATTATCTTGTAAGTATATGAATCTCAGGACAATACATTCACCACTTACTCACCTTTTTGAGTCGACCATAAATGTATATGGATGGATCTTCCACTTGGGCAAATTCTACATTTCAACACAATATTTATTGCTTCGAGACAAAATTAAAATGCAATCCCTAAAAGTGCAACTACATGCCACAAAATATATTCAAAAGCTTTCAGGTTAAGAAACTCAAATGAAAATGGTTGTGAATCTTGGATTGGATTTTATGACCACACATTTAATGGTCAATACAACACTGGATTTTTGTTAACTTAGAATAAAAAAAATCACAAATGATTAAGACCAGGCTTAAGTTTTAAAACAAGCTGGCTTTTATTTGTTAGTATAGAACACCATAGCAAAGAGACCAATAGTTGTGATATTAACAACATTCACCACATCATAATATAAAAGTGGCAATAAATAAAAACTTCAAACAAACTAAAACAAATCCGATGGGATTCTATCATAACTGAGGACTGGTTTGTTATAGAAAAAAGATCAAAAGATTGTCAAGTTCAGTAAAATAGGTCACTAAACTGGTCAAGTTCATTAACAAATGATGCTATCAAGGCATCTGAATCACCACTAATGGGTGCCAAAAATTTTGTCAAGGATACTTGTAAATAATAAAAATCAGGAGGCAAAATTTCAGCATAAATTATCAAGTTGACAAGATATCCACAACTTTTTTTTATAGAAAATTAAAAATAATCCAAGCAAATATATATATATTTAAGTGGATAAAAATATATATATTTTGTTAACCTGTCAGTTTATGCTGAAAATAGGCACTGTAAAAATAATTAGCCAAATAATTTTTCAATAATAAGAGTAGTCAATGGGGATATTCTTATATAACTGTAAATTGTTTTAAAATTTAAATTATGGTTACTAAAATTCTCAAGCATGAAACTATAAAAATTGAAAATAAAATATTTAGCAATGTTTCCAAAAGTGTGTATGCCCAGTGCTACACTCGGTTGGTGTTCAGCACCCTAGTGAAAAAATAGCTAGGAGATAATTGTTGATATCAATTCAAATTAGACTTGATTCTTGCAACACCTAACAAAAAAGTACTAGAAGCTATAGGAATAAATTATGGCAACACCTAAAAAGTACTGGAAGTTCTAGGACTAAATTAAACCTAGTTCAAAATTTTACCTAATGCCAAGATAACTAAATGGTAATCAAGGAAATATTCAATTCCTACACATTACAATTATATGATAAAGTGTTTATTCAAGATCTCATCACTATATATTTAATGAAACAAAAATTATTCAGTTATTTAAAGTTTACATATAATTATAAATTGAGAAAAATTCACAAATAGGTTTAGCTTAGCAGTGAATGTGAAAATTGACAAATCAAATGTGCAAAAATTTACAATACAGATTTATAAAATTATTTTATTTAGAAAATAAAAACATGCACTTGTGCTCTGGTATACAAACTCAAATTCCAATCATGTAAATTTGTTTTTACAGTCGTATGACAAATAAACAATAAATTAAAGATTAAACCACTCGGATTTAACTTTGTTATATTTGATATTATACAACTACCAAAATGAGAAGAAAAATTAAAAATTTAATTAATAATTCAAATAAATCTAAAGCTCGAAGTAAACCTATGGAATGATTAGTTTATTTTTATTATAAAGATAAAATTCATTATAAAGATTTGAATGAAAAATTGTTAGTAGATTTTAACTTTTCTTTTTAACTGAAATTTAGTTTTTTTTTTTTTTGTAAAGATTGTTTGCAAGAGTAAAATTAATTAGGTTTGACAATTGAATTGATCTACCTAATCAAGGTAATTAAAAATTAATTAATTTTGAATTATAAGTAAAATGTAACTCCAATCTAGTTTACTTTATGAACCCTTTTTCAGTTTGAATAATTTCTAGGGTAAAATCCCTGCAAATGTATGGTTGTCCAAATCAAAAATCTTTATCAACCAAAGTTACTTAAAAATGTTGAGAGACCAATCAAAATGTTTACATGGAACTGGGGCTAATTCAAGTAGATTGAATGTTGAAAATTCATTATTTTCAATTGAATGAGACATTATCAAACAGAATGTCGTGAGCTTTCTGTAAAACTCGCCCATTTGTGTCCACCAGCCACAAATTGTCAAATAAAAAAGAAATGGCAAATAAATGCAATTAAAAAATAACCTTGATCAGCCATATACAATTTACTAAAGAATTCGGAGAAAGTTGAACTGACTGGACAAATCTATTTTGGAACTTACTTTATAAATTTTAAAAATAGTTTTAAATTGAAATATAGGTGAATGTGAACAGAACATTATCGTTATTAACAAAATTTAGTAAAAATAAAAAAATATTAATGGTAGATTAGGTACGGTATCGTACGTTCGCCAGTGCAAGTTGCTTGAAAGAAGGGAT
>JARUHE010327271.1:0-11086 GCA_031471125.1 Archaeomysis grebnitzkii | reverse complement strand
GTTCGTGCGTGCACTTATATGAAAGTAAAACAACATCGTCACAGAACGAGAAAACCGCTACAGTGGACGTAACACATGATTCACTATTCAAAGCAAGGTCACGTCACGTCATTAAGGTGATATTACTGTTATTATTATTATTATTGTTGTTGTTATTAGTTTTTATGTGTTGTTATTGTTATTATTATTATTATTGTTGTTTTTACTGATCGTGTTTTTGTGTTGTTATTGTGTCTGCACTATTGATGTTGGTGTTGTATTGCTATTGTTGTTGCTATGTTGGTTTTGTTATTGTTGTTGTCTTGCTGATTATTTTACATTGCCATTATTATTGTTATCTGTTATGGCCATTGTTTTTATTTTGGGACTTGAATTACGAGTTGTATCTCAATTATTTAATTGACCAATTAAAACAATTCAGTTATAATTAAATAAAAATGATACAATTTATTATATTTGCTCAAAGTTTAAAAATATTCAAATGTTAAAGTTTTTGCCATCCATTTCAAAAAAATTGTTTTTCAAATATTTTCACCATTTGTGAATGTAAAAAACATTCAAATATTTTAAACTTTTAATTTTGGTCTATTTTGGTCGGATCAAAAAAGGTCGAACGAATATTAATTTAGTTTTAATTATATTTAATTGACATTTGTTGCGAAATAAAGACAGATGGTCAATTAACTAATTGCGAATTAGTTTATGAAACCTAATTACATTTTTGAATAATATTTCAAATAATTAAAGCAAACATATATTTAAAGTATTTAATTATATGAAAAATATTCAATAAATATTTAATTATATAGAAACAATTAAAAGAAATAAGTATTTTTTATTAATTGTCAAAAAAAACGTTTTTTTAAATATTCTAGATTTTATTAAGATAATTATTATAACACTGTTTTCCAAGCATTTATTACAACTATATAATAAATACATTTGAAAATGTATTTTATCTAAGGTAAATTTTATTAATTTATAATACGAGACGTTTTTTGATGTATTTTTTTTTAAATAAACTACATTACATCTAAATTTATAGAGACATAGCTATGCAACATCAATAATGATAATTAAAAATTCGTGAATGCAGGTGTCTATGAATATAATCAATTACAGAACACTTATAATTAATAAATTATTTACGAACAAACATTAATTTTAGTAGAACTGAAAGTAATGAAAATTTAAATATTTAACCTCAATATATAAACTATTAATGTAATTTTGATAACATACATTTTAAAGGTTTTTCTTTACAATTTTATATTTATTTTTTTAAGTAATCAATTGATACATTTTTTTTATTTTAATTTAGTTTAAAAATAGAACAATTATCTAAGTAAACTCGTGATTTTTTATATTTTAATTTAGTTTAAAAATAGAAGAATTAATTAAGTAAACTCGTGATTTTATTTTATTTTAATTTAGTTTAAAAATAGAAGAATTAATTAAGTAAACGCGTGATTTTTTAAATTTTAATTTAGGTTAAAAATAGAACAATTATGTAAGTAAACTCGTGATTTTTTTAATTTAATCTAAAAACAAAAAACAAAAAACAAAAATTTTAATTTTAATTTAGTTTATAGAAAATAGAACACAATTGACATCGTGATGTAAACCTGGGTGTAATTTACTTCATTAATGAAAATCGATGATGCAACGATGCATATAAACAGAAATTCGATCCAAGTATTGCATTTCATCACTTAATTACACAGATCTGAATTGCATTACATTTATACACGTCGATATACTTTTATATTTTTCAAATTTAATTCAGTATTTAATAAACATATTATTAAGGTATTTCAAACTTCAATACCTTCTAAGGAAGGCATTTTCAATACCTTATTCAGGTATTGCTGGTATTGCATTTTCAATACATTACCAAGGTATTGCATGTTTTACATTAATTATGTAGTCTAGTTTAGATACAATATTATGGTATTGTACTTTTTAGATAAATAAAAAACAAGTTTTATTCATGCTAGTCGAAGAACTGGATTAATATATGTTAATGTATATTTAATCATATTTATGTTAATTTTATACAATTATGTATGCAGTAATATAGAACAAAGATAAACAATACATAATACAAAATCTTGTCTATTATTAAATGATGGATTAATTATTGATTGCAATTCACCTGTTTTTTATTTCCAAGTAGATAAAAATAAATAGTAAATAATTTGATATAAATACAAACTAAAAATAAACTTATTATCGTCGTATAGATAAATTTACCAATCAATATAATGTATAATTATTGAGAAAGCACTCTTGAAATTAATTAAGACTTCATTGAAACATTAATACTTGATACGCCGTAGATAAGAACTTGAATTAAAAAAATATTATTTGAATAAATTGGCCAATTATATTTCAACAACATTTAATTTATCTGATTAAAAATATACAATAAGTGCTTCTATTTTAAGAAGTTTTTATAATTAAAATCTGTACGAAGAGATATAATCCTATGCAAAGTATCTTGTGTTTTTGTAGGGCGAAAAACATTTATTTCAACAAAGTCAAAACAAAGCAACAAAACCCAGGCATGAAAGATAAGAACTAAAGCGAGTGGAAATAAATTAACTTGGGTTACAAGAAAACATTTTTAAAATTATTTAAATAAATATTAAATGAATTTTATTATTAACAACTTTCGTTAATTTTCTTGAACAATAATCAATATTCAAAAAGTCACCCACTTTCTTTTAGTTGAACATTTCCTTTCATTAAGCAGCTTGACTTTCTGCAATATGTTAATTTCCATACAAACCCATCCCTTATTTACAACAATATATAACTATGTGATATATATTTATATATATATATATATATATATAGATCTAGATATATAGATATATCTATATATATATATACGATATTAAATACGTATTATTCAGTAGGACAATAATCTATCTATTTTATTTCATATACATATAAGAACCTTTGGATTATAGAACATTTTTTATTGTTTTATGTAAATAGATATTTATCACATAAAATAAAATAAGCATTTTCAAGAGAACATAATCATACATGTTCATAAAAACATATAAATATATACTAACACATACATACACATATACATACATATATATTACGTAAGAAAACAATGAACGTCAATAAAACAAACAGGATTATTGCAATTGTTGTAAACATAAAAGCACTTGAAGTTTAAAATGAAATAAAATAATAAAATCTTCTTAATAGAAATAAATATATTTTATTATCTACCATTATAGAAACAACAAAATATAAAGTAATTTAAATATAAAAATAAATACAATAACAAGGGTAAATCATTTAACATATATCTAGAACATTCAATTCAACCAATTTTAATATTGTTTTCTCTAGATAATTAGTTTTATCAACAAACATTTTGCTTGAAGACCTATATGTAAATGCCAATTATATTATATTGGCTAAATGTTAAAATATATTTACATACCATTAAAACAATAAAAACATAATTTTAAATAAACTAAACTTTGTATGAAAATCTATTCTCGTATCAGTTAGACAAAAAAATGAATGAAATATAAAAATTTAAATTTAAAATGTACAAAAAAGTTTCAAATTCTAAAATAACATTAAATGTTACCAAATTTTGTGCAATATCAATAAAAATAATCTTAAAATTTATGTCCACAAAATTAAAAAAGGGGCGTGTTTGTTTTGTTTGTTTTTTATTATGAATGCCTTCACAGTGACGTCACAAAGTTTTGATTAAGTCTGCAAACTCAAGATAAAATATTCGCCACTAATTATAATTGTTATTTTACGCTGATAAGAGCTGTACCATCAATTATAAGGACCAGAGGTGCAAAAAATATTTCCCCTGAAAATTATTAATCATTTCATAGATAAACCAATCTTATAAACAATAACTTTTATTTATTTTATTAGGTAGTTAGTTAAAAACTTTTTTTAATTAATCTAGATAAAATTTTAATTGGTTTTGTATGATGGTTGGAATGTTTGATCTCTAACCTGGCTTGCATTTTTGTTTACTGCATTTTGTGCTAATTAACAAATTTCTTTATCTAGCATCAGAGAGTACGTTTTTAATGATTTGTTTTCAAATGAAATGAAGCAACGTTATGTAAATCAGAAGGAACTGAACTATTCAAATTTATTAGAATAATTTATAAAGTTTAATAAGCCAAAGTTATAATTTTAAAACGAATGAAATCTTCAAGTTTTTAAAATTTTAAAATAATCCGAAACAAGAACGAGCAAAAAAGCTGAAAATTTTCAACTTGGGAGGCGTCCATAGAAGGATAATTTGGCAATTATAGGATGGGAATCTGATGTCCTTTGGAATGATTAACATAAATTTGACGACCACCTCAACATAACCTCACTCAGAGATCCTACAAAACATTTCTAAATCAAGACTATCTTAACCCTTTTAGATATTAATAATCATCAACATAAGGAATAAACTACACTAAAGTTAACATTGAAAATAACCCTTATTGTAGAAACCCTATAATAATGTTTATTTTCAATGCATGCCAAATAGGTTTATAGAATTGCTTTCATGACCTATCCTTTATTGTGCGAATCAATAAAACTGCTAAAATGTCCTCAAAACGGTGAAAAACACGTAAGACATATTATAAGTTTACTTTTATGAAAACGTCGAATAGCAAAATTTTATTAAATTCTATTTTAGAACATTTCTAATCCCATTATACTTTGGAGAAGCACGTCTACCCATTCCCAAATGTGTATAAATAATTCAAAATATTCTTTGTTGAGCTTCACATTATAAACAAACAAAATCAGCAAAATAATGTATGATATGAAATATATTTATGAAAAAATAGACAGTTTAGAGAACTATAAATGTCTGAAATTTAATGTAGGCTCGCAGAATCTTCTTTTTTTTCAATTAATAAAAAATATACATAGCTTTTATGAAAGAAATATTGACCTTCAGTCATTTGACGAAGGAAAAGGGTTTTGATAAAAACACAAACATATATCTTATTTCGTAATAATAAAATTAAAATATACAAAAATACATTAAATGAGAATGATGTAATACGATTGAAAGGTTTCTTTGGTTCTTATTAGTACTTATTGGGATTCCATTAAATGCAAATACATTTATAGCAAACATTTTGACCAAACAAAAAAGTATCGCTCAACATATGGCCGAGCCTTTAATTACAAACTTAATCATTAATTGGTAACCGAGAAACAAATTGGTTTACTCAATGTCCTTGCGAGATAAGACTATTTAATTCAGTGTCCCACATAATCCACGAAAACCTTTCCAATCAAACAATGAAAAACAACAACAGACACAGGTTGCTTTAAGGATATTGACACGAAGTCCAGCATTGTATCCAGGTTGTATACTCCTCAAAGGTTGAAAGATAGTGATAGAAGTTACAAGTGTAGAAGGCTACATGAAGTGTTGTCTAAAATTGAAACAAATAAGTTGGTGAATATTTTAGATAAATTTAATACCAACAAGTTATGAAAATATGAAGAAATATAAGCATTGCTAGACCTATAAAAAAAGACACAAAGACGTTAACCTTAACAAAATGACCTAGTTATAATCTATTCAACTGAAGTAATTTTATCTATTTTTAAAAACAAATTGTATTGACACAATTGAATAAAAATATGGACTACAATTTTCAAAAACAAAAGAAACAGGAAAAATTTATTATGCAATTAAAAACTGATTAACTTAAACAATTATCATTAATAATTATCAAGAAAAACATACAAATGATAAGATTAAAATAAAAGAAACAAATAATTAAAATGTAACAAATATGATCAATCAATGTTGGCTAATATTACTTATTAACAAATTAATTTATTCTGCTTAAATATTTATAGACCACCAATTTGAACGACAGCTACATTAGATTTTATAAGAGTAACTTTAAAATGTATCATACAGAAAAAGGCTTACGATTTTTTTATTGAAAAAATAATGAGATAGCAAAACCATACCATTTCATTATATATAATTTGTATATTTTTACTTTGCCATTTTAATTAAACATTTAACATCAGAAACAACTATGAACTCGTAACCTTACAATTGGAGAATAGAATAAACTAAAAATATTAATTAACTATCTCCGTAAAATGAAAACCATCTCATTAAAACTTATCTTCTTTATGAATGGAGTCAAGACATCAAGTTGATCTATCAAGAAAAGTTGAAAAGGAAAGTTGAGAGCTAATCTGAACTATTCTAACATTAACTAAATAATTTGCTAAATAATTAACTAAATAATAATCTGAGCTATTATAACATTAACTAAATAATTTGCTAAATAATTAACTAAATAATAATCTGAACTATTCTAACATTAACTAAATAATTTGCATTTCTCTTCATAGTTAAATATTTAAGCTATTGATAAACTTGGTATATTACATTAATTCACAAATTCAAGCCGAGGATTTATACTCAAGAAAACCAGAACATGTAAAGCTTTTAGATTTTATCAAAACTTTCAAGTTTTTTCAAATAAAAAATCAAGTTTTGTAAATTTCCATCATAATTAACATCTAAAGTGGCTTGTTTAAAAACAAGATTATGAGAATGTCATTTTCAATCGCCAAACAATGACATCCAAAATCACACTAAACCAAATAAGATAAAATATCAAAGTTCAAAATTTTTCAATTTTTGAATAGAATTTAAGAAGAAAAACAACGAAAACGATTGGTTGATTGTTCGAAAATTCGTGATACGAACGAACAAAGATGTTCAATAGAAATAAATTTGTTCATTGTTGACAGTCATACCAACATTTCCTGTCCAATGTTCCAACAATGAACAAAACTTGTTCATGACTACAGTAATGTCTCAGTCTTATAATTAAAACTGTTTAAATTTGCTGAATATTGTAACACATTTCGATATAAAAAATTAAATGTAATTAAATTCAGTATAAATTGTTACAACACAATTGTAAATTCAGCAAATAAAAGAGAACTATATTTATAAATGACTTTATTTTGTAAATTAAAACTTTCTTCAATACAACGAAATAAATTCAAACTGAATGTAAATAAGTCTTATAAACGACACATTTAAGCCTGAAGTTAAGCTACTTAAAAAATACTTTTAATAATTTATCTAAGAACTTTTACATAAAATACATCTGGGAAGAGATAAGATCTCGTTTATGAATAAGGTAATAAAACGTAAGTATTTGGCCAGACCAAATAAAAAAGATGAGGTCGTAAACCAAACTTAATCGGCCAATATATTTACAAGTGACCAAATCGGCTAGATTAAGATAGATGGACACTTGGAATCAAAGCCCTTATAGAGAAATAAAATTGATTTTACTAGAACAGTTCTGCTCCAAGGAAAACTATAAGCTAGGAGTCTCTAACCACGCTCTAGAGAAACCTAAAAACTAGGAGCCAATAATCATTCGGTAGAAAACAGCCCAAGGGTTAGATAGAGAGAACATGGCAGATGAAAAAGATTTCACAGATAAACAACAACACAACAATTGAAATAAAATTGTTATTCTAGTTATCATTGATTGATCTCGACTCTGCTTCAACTATAATAAAACCAAACAAAAACTTTTTCAACAATTTATCACAAATAAATAAGATCTAAATGTGATATTTTTGTTTGATTAATGCTTTCAGCAAATCCAAGCCCTTTGGGGATATTGGGTTAGTTGAGGGTGTGAACCAAGATTAACACTTTGAAGTATAAAAAAACAAGTTTTCAAAAGATTGTTTATTTATTGCATTTATTGGAAAATACATTTATAATTTTTAAGTTATTGGTAAAAATATTTTAATGTACAAAACAAAAAAGTTATTTACCTCTTTGACTCCAGAGCCATTGAAAATAAGCATTTTCGTGTGTACTTTGCGATCCTGTCATATTGTATTGCAAATAAATCCTTTTTTCTAATTGATATGTTAAACCTGAATAATTAACAGTTAATTGAATGAAAAATATCTTTTTCAATTCGAATGACCGTGTAATTAATTGTCTTTTAAGCACAAGACAATAGATATCAAAACATAAATAAATTAACTTTTATTTTATGTTGACAACCAATTAAAAATAATCAACGTATCACATAAAGCTAAAATGACTAATGAACCTCCAAATAAGTCTACATTTACACAATGAACCTCTCGATACTTAATTGACTTTCATATATTCAACATCGGTGGGCGTTTCTTTTTATTTAACAAAAAGCCGAAAACGAACTCGACACAAGAACATTGTCTGTCCTGAGAGTATTAGGACACTATGGAACACTTTTTTGTCCAGACCAAAACGAGTCAGGAACAGGTGAGTATCTCTGAACGACCAGAGAGAAAACTGGTAAGGGACGTGCCCCAGTACTGTTGTGTCAGGCAAGAGCGGATGCCGGCAAGGGACTGAGTCCTGTGGCAGAGCGATGCCCAACTTGGTTGTTTATGAACTGCTGTTCACTGTTCGACACCAGCGTTAGTAACGCAGTCGTTTAACTTTAAAGTATATTCTAATTCATATCCAGTGCCACCATTACATCTATATCCTGAGTTACACAACACTCCTACGGTTTTATCTAAGGTTACCTCTCTTATTCACTATATTGATTAACATCTAAAGGATCTATTGAACACACTGTACAATCCCTTTTCATTTAGATGTTTATCGCTAGGATAAAATTCCTAACTGTTTAAACAAGCAATCCTCTCTGGATGTAATTAATTACTTGTTCTAAGCAGTACATTATACAAGTTTCTTTAGCACAGGATTCGAACCATGCTTAAGAATTAAGCATATTCACGTTTAATTTACCAAACTTTTCTATTTAATTCTAGATGTTTATTTAGAAATTGAAAGTTCGTAATGTGTATACAATTTTAGAATGAAACTTCAGGACCAAACACAATTTGTTTACACAACAAATGATAAGATTAAACTGGTAAAAACTATTGTCTATCCTAAACAAAATGTAATTGGTTGATCAATGTAATAGCATGGTTCAATTAACTGAATAATAAGCTAATTATACATTATGAATAAGACAATTCAATTAACGTTCAGAAATAATCTCAGGATTACCATAAGCTTGCAATAACTTTTTTGATGACAGAACATTTTGAATTAAATTAAAAACAAACTTTGTAATATAGAAGCTTCGAGCATTACATTTTTATGTTTATAAACCTAAATAAACCACACTCGATTAATTAATTGTCACACTAATGCACGTTAATTGGCGTGCATGGCACAAATAAAATGTTTTATTCAAAGCTATCTCGAAAAGCAATCTAATAAAGCCCAATAAAAACATTTTTCTTCAATCATTGGGTTGTATGCAAAAATAAATTAGGGAAACGATAATGTAATTTTTATCTATTTGCCTGTTCATCTATTTACCTTTTTATCTATTTACCTTTTCATCTTTTTACCTTTTCATCTATTTAGTTATTCATTCATATATCCACTTATCTATTTATTTAAAAAGATAAAGATGAAGTCATCACAGTTTGATACAAACGTCACGATGAGTAATATGTTTATTTAAAAGATGACATGAAACACATAAAAAAGCGAAATAATAAACATTAGATTAAATTCATTTAAGCACTCTGACATTTATGCTTACACAAGCATTTTGTTCTTTTATTGTGATTAGCTTTGTTTGTTTGTTTTTAATTATTAAAATGGCTAATAACGGAATAGTTGTTATTCCTTTCCATTCATATAAAAACACATTATCCTTTTCTGTTGAAAACAACACTTTTGAAAAGGTCAACACTTAATAATAAACAATAGCATTTTATTATGAACTATTATTAAAAAATACAAATTTTAAATAAAATAAAACTAATTTTCATCAATTTCTTCTCTCCAAATAAAATTTTAATTCTCAAGTTATTGCATCTGTGTCATAATCAGGTCAGAGGAAACTCTGCAAGATTATTTTGACCCAATGTTTCGAAATTTTATCTTTATTAATTTCCTCTCACTTGAAAGCAATTCCAAAAATCAGAGACATTTTGAAGGCTTAGGAAACCTATTTTTAATCTGTTCTTAAAAAAAATTATTAATTTGATTACTTTTTTATTTTTAATATTATATTTATTTATTTTTGAAAAAGTTGAAACTTTAAAATACAAGAATATGAATTTATAATAAACATAATTAATCAATTTCTTAACAAACAAATGAACTACAAAGAACTTAAAACGTTTTTTTAATTGATAAAACAAAAATACCACAAGATTATTTATTCATCAAAATATTACATTTCGAACTTGGCGATAACAATTTTAAGTAAAAAAAGAAAAAAAATCCGAACTGAGAGAAGATTCCACCCACCCTTTTCTGGTTGAACATCAAACTTTGAGAGGAAATCGCCGAAATAAAAAGCACCAAAAAAAAAATTTTATTTCAGTCTAAATTTAGCTTTGCTAACTTGATATTAGTTTTGCACCAAATATGGAAGAAACGTTTAATTAATAAAGACCATGCAAATAACTATTGTTTTTGATCATTTAGTTTACATTGTTTTACAAACTTTTTTTTAAATTTTTAATTTATTTTAAAAACTTTTAAAAAATGTTATTAATGAAAGCAAAACCATTATTTAATGAAACAAGCACGAGTAAATGTTACGCATTAAAGCTGTGTTTGTATTTTAAAACAGTTTCTAAATTTATGCAGGTATTGAATACAACTATATATATTAAAACTTTTCTTTCACTTGTTCACTTTTTTCAAATAAAGTTCTCTAAAATTTCAAATAAAAAGCTTGGTTAATCATGAGTCTAAGAACTCCTAAAATATCTATTTTTTAAGGGAATGTATTTTTTTTAAGTCCTTAAAATCTCCAAATATTTCATTTGTTTTAAAAAACTCATATTCAGATCTTCAAATACAAATCTTGATTAACCATGAATTTAAACTTTGTTATAAAATGCATGTCTTAATAAGGAAATACTGATTTCACATACAAACTATAGTGATCCACAAACCGGACGGTTCAAATGTCTCGCGTTGATTCATTCAGTAACTTTAAAAAAAAATTATCTCCACAAATGT
>JARUHE010327260.1:0-11086 GCA_031471125.1 Archaeomysis grebnitzkii | reverse complement strand
AATGGATTGGAAATGAAGTACACATTAAAAGTATCTAAGGTGATTTTTTTCTAAAATGATGTTTTCTCACTTTGTAAAACCATTTTTGATTTGATATTTTTAGAGAATTTTTTTTAAAGTTACTGAATTAATCATCTAATTTGTCAATTTATTTGAAAATAGATATTGTTTGAAATCTTAAGACTTGGTCTTAGAGTTTTCAAAAGTAGAGTTAATATATATTTTTAAGTTTACATATTTATTTTCTTTGTACGTTGTCTCAAACTTTGAAACGGTTTTTATACATCTCCATTATAGATTCATAGGATTCAGTTTTGTGATAAATTTAGTAAATCCATTCGATTTGTGGTGTTAATGTCATTTTTTAGAAATTTAAATATTCAAGTTTCTTAGTTCTGTTGTAAATATAAATTTAAAGTGCAATGTTTTATAATTTTTTTATTGTATATATTAAAATTTTGAATATTCATTTCAGGTACTTCAAAACAATTCCTACCCATTAAAATGGAAAATTCAAGAAGTGTTTCAGAAATATTGAAAAAATTTGAAAGAAAATTAAATGTACCGAATAATGAAAGTTTGTCTTCCCACTCGAGGGTTGATTACAATTATGCAAAACACAACCCTACCTTGAATGGGAAAACCAGGCATCTGCCGTATACTGTCGACTACAATCACCAGTTGCCCTATAGACCAGCATTGCCTCCACAGATTTACAATGGGGATATCTTGCCTACAAATCGTCATTCGACTCCATTGCCCATTCCTCCTCCTCCTCCTCCTCCCATGTTACCGCCACCCCATATGCCCACTCCTCCTACCATGTCTGTTTCGCAGTTTTTGTCGCAAAAATCGATTGCACCACCGCCTAGATTTTCTTACCTACCCGAAAACAACACGACATTAGTTGCCAACTCGGTAAGCCAACCAGCTTACGGTCCTTTCACCATCACAAAAGGTGCAGTATTGTTTGAACCTCCACAGCACCAAAGTAAACCATTAAACGTTTTACCACGACCATCTGCAAAATTACCCAAAGAAAAGATTCCCTCTAAAAAAGCATTGTTCCAACCACCCCCTTTGCCACCACCCCTTTTTTATTCTAAGTCAAGTAAATCTGATTCGGTCTCCTCAAGTCCTGTGAAAAAAGCATCTTCTCCTAAAAATGTGTCGACTGTAAATGATTTGATTAGTTTAGGAATAGAAATAGATCAAAAATTAACTTCCAATCAATTGTTCAAATTAAAAAAACTATTAAGCAGCGTCGTTTCTAAAGCCGAGGCAAGCAACCCGAGTGATCAGAAACCAATCGTAAATCACAAAGTGGAGAAAAATGAGATTTTCCTCCCAGCCTCTCCTCCTCCACTTCCTCCGGATGAACCTCCGAAAGATAATTTTTTGCCTCCACCACCTCCACCGACATCATCTTTATTCAATAAGCTTTCTGATGACACTGACCGAGAGGAAAAACAATGTGAAATAAAACCATTGAAAGGGTGCGATTCTGAAGTTCCGACCGTGTTGAAGGCTTTAGCTGTTGACTATGCAGAAAATAGTACAGATTTAAATGAAAGTTTTGACAATCTTAGTATGTCACCAACTGCATCCGATTCTAAATGGATAGATGTAAGTAAAGATGCATTAGATAGCTCAGAAAGTTTGTCTGAAGCTCCTATTGAATATTCTAACAATAATGTAAACAATTCTAGGAAAACAAATATAAATACTGAGGAACAAAAGGTAATTGAAAGACTTCTTAGAAGCAGGTGGTGTGATCAACCAGATGTTGGCTCAAACAATGATACTTTAAGGGAAAAAGTATCGAAACAACCAAAACTCAAATGTAAAAAAATTCTAAGTAAGGATGTATCCGATCCTTTAGTAGAGTATTCAGAACCAATTCTTGATGATCTCCGAATGATGTTGAAATCCCAGTTGAAATCTTTGAATGATGAAGTAGCAAAATCCTTGAACCATCATCAGTCAATCCTCCAAAAGGTTGAACCGGGTGAAGTACATGATCCATATGAATATATGGACTCCCTTGTAAGTGAGGCTCCAATACCTTCCACATCATTGAAAGCTAGACTTGGCTTACTTGCTGAACAAGAAAAAGCTGTAAATGATATGAACATCTTGAAAGAGCCCATGGATGAGGCCTTGAGTTCGGATGATAAAACCTTGCAGGGAAACATTTCTGAAAATTGTTTAGTGGATGAAACTTTAACCAAAATAGAAGTCTATCCTATAGAAAAGATTTCACCTGGCACTTTAGAACACAATGCTAATAATAGTTGTGGAGCAATCAACACTGAAACAGACACTATGATAATTGATGAACAAACAAATAGCAATTCTGAATCTATGAATGTTGATAAACAAATTACTGAAACCAAGTCTGATAATTTAAATAATATTTCAAAATCAATTGACTCGGATGTTTTGGCCGAAGATACTAATAAATCTGAGGTATATAGTGAAGTAGATAATGAATTATCAAAAAGCCATACATCTGAAGAGTTAAATGTTAAAATAAACCATAAATTATCCATTATGCGATCCAAAAACTCAACATCAACAGAATTGCCTGCTGTAAAACCTATTGAAGCACCAAAAACATTAAGGGTTACATTTAAAGAAGATTTGACAGAAGATATACATAGTGGTTCTTCTTCCCCAGAATCACCAAGAAGTGGCGATGAACATTATTTAGATTCTTGCATTTCTAACGAATCCCCAGTCAAGCCAAATAGACCCGATCTCGATTCTCGCCTTAAACAATTGTTTGGCATTAAAAATGATGCAAACTCTCCTATAAAAAATGCACAAAAATCTCCAATAAATCAATCTAGAGGAAAACGAGTACATTATGGTGATCCAACTAAATTACTTATAAGACCTCCTTCACCATTTAGATCTAAAGAACTTTATCATCAATGGCACAAAAAAACTGTTTTCTTCTACAAGAACAATGTATTCACCAAAGAATCTTATTGCAATCCTTGTGTGAAGCAAATTTTCCCAAAGAAACCTAAGACTACTTTCAAATCAGATATTTTTTCTACCAAAATAAAAAATGCAAATGTAAATAAAGCTAAATATGAAAGAGATTTACATACAAGTGTATTGAATAATAACAATATAAAAAACAAATTAGAAACGAATAGTAACAAAAGAAAACGAGAAAATAAATCTTTCAGTATTAATGACCAACTTAGTAATAATAATCCAAATGAAATTATTGAATTGGTAATGTCAAAGTTGCTGTCAGAATTACGAAATTCTATTAAAAGTGAGTTAGAATCAAGTTTAGACAATCTTTATGAAGGTGTATCGAAAAAACAAAAATTAAATTAGTGTGAGCAGATTAAATGAAAATTTCATTATCATGAACTTTTATTTGTGGATGCTTTTACCTATCTGCTGATTAACAAAGTATGTCAAATTAATAAACATTTAACTTAGTCAACAAAAATTTTTGAATGAAGTTTCTGTATTTCTGATCCACTCGTTAACACGTGTATGTGAACCGCCCCCTCCCTGGAAAGGATGCCGGGCAACCAGTGAGGACCACTATGGAGCTATTATTTTTTTTACCACAACCCAAGAAGAAATTCCTCAAAGTTTGAAAATGCAGAATCATATCTGACCAATATCTTAAGATAGTTGATACAGTTGAAATGTTTGTTGTCAACATCAGATAATGTGTGTGCTGGCCTAGACTCCTTTATACTAAGACCACATTAAATGTATCGGGACTTAGTTCAATGTCTTGCAAAGAGCTAACTCTATTTTTAATATACAATACAATATTATGGAGGGTGAGGTGCTATAAGGAATGTGATAAGATAAATTTAAATTGAAAATATGCAAGTTAAAATAATACTGAAAATTTGTAATTTTTGTTATTAAGTATCCTAAAGTAATTGAAGGAATTCAAATAAAAAGTTAAATGTTGCACCTATGAATCAATTTGTAATATTGGTAAAACAAAGAATACCTTGGAGGGAGAAGTTGCCACCAAAGAGAGATTAGAACATTTCAAAATCATGAATTTGAAATCTTCTTGAAAAGTTAATTAATTTTCTGGCTAGTTGCATTTTCCTTTATTATTGAATTATAGATGATTTTTACTGTTATGTTCAATCTTCCATAATATGGTCTTATATTTGAACCACTTGGCATTGAATACTTTTAATTTAATTTAAGTAATGCAATTAAAAATTACTTTAATTATGGTATTTAATTACCAACTGTCTTCTTACTCAAGCTGAACTCTGGTTTGTACAGCTTAACTTCATGGCTTTGTTTTTATTTCATTAATTATGTAATAACAATATAAAGAAAATTGAAATAAAAATAACTTGTGAAGTTGTATATTTATGTAAATATTTAGTTTTTATTAATAAAAACTAATGTTTTATTGTATTTATTTTGTAAACATTGTTATTATAATTGTAAATATAATTAGTCTGATAGTGTGTATATTTTTTTACAAAACACTTTATTTTTTTCATATTTACTGTAGTTTTCCAATGGCTTTATCCAGTATTGTTTCATTCAATATTTTCTATAAAAACATTTTATTATAAATAAGTGTTTGTTCAAAGGGTAAAATAAGAGAATAAGCTTCAACACTCAACAACTGCAATGAAAAAAGCTTTTATTGACCTTTTAAAATAAAAAAAGGATTTTTATATTTATAAATTTTAATATCATTGTACTATTCTTAATAGTATATTTCAATATTGATTTTTCGTTTTGAAATTATTCATATTTTACCAAATTGTTTAAAAGGGTTTTCATAACATTTGTAGAAATGTAAATATTTTTATATTAAATTGACCAAACTTATCAATGTTTCTTTGCTCCTTGAATATATTTATGGAAACTTTATTTCAAACAAGAGTTGCATTCTGGAGTTGATTGAATCCATTTGCAGGGTCAGTCAGTCAAAGAAAATTGACCGATGCAGACATTTATTATTAAACTCTTAAATAAATAAATAAATATAATTATTTTCTTATGGTAAGTTAAGGTTATCTAAAGTTGAAATATTAATCCTGTAAATAGGATTTTTTCCCTGCAGAATTACCACAACAGAAATTACTGCCAAAACCATTTATTTTCTTTGTTCAAACCCCCCAAAATTGAAAACTTCATTGAAATGTAGGTAGCAGCACGGTAAATTTTTATTTATTTTTTAAAGTAAGTTACAGAAATGAGCTCTTGTTATGTTGTAAAGGTAATCAAATAAGGTTTGGTGGTAATTTCTGTTGGAGTAATTTTTGCAGAATTCTGCAGGGAAAAAAGCCTATTGAACGCTACCATTACATGATGCATCTTAATAATATATAGTTACCAGGCCAAGTAGTGCATTGAATACCCATTGTGACATTAGTTACGTTATGTACTGATCAATTCCTGGTTACAGCAGTCTTGATTGTGTCATTCTGGTTGTGTTTTACTATATATTGACACCATTGGATTAACGGTTCATATCACTGTCCTCTCTACATGTTGTGCTGAATACCCACAAGCCTATTTTATATATATATTACTTCCTCTTTATATTAATGATCAGGCACAGCGGGATTATAACTAAAAATAATTTTGGCTCGATGCTGTTAGGTACAAAAACGTGTATCTGTCTAGTTTAGTATTATTTAAATACATGTTATTGTTAGGTATTATTTATTCAATAATTACCAATGAAATAAAAGGTGCAATCGTCGACCTCTAACCAAAATATACCATTTCTTTTAACAGTACTTGGGTATTAATTTTTTACCCATATTTAAAAACTGTTTTGCCATCAGGGTGTATTTTGTCAGTTTTTGGCTGTGAAATTGGCACATTTTTGCCGTTTTATCAGTTTTTGTGGCGGAAATAATGCTTTCTGCAATTTTTGGTTGTTAGAGGACAACAAAGTAAACAAAAAACCCCGCATTTTTTACACTCCGTGTGGCATAGCTAAAGCCAGTGAGCTTGATTAATTTAAAAAGTGCATGTTGCATGAAGATTCATTTGGTTGTGTAAATGCCATTCTAATTTCGGAGTTAATTTGAATAAAATTTAGAGGCACTCGACCTTTAAAGTCGATGCTTTTTGGTTCCCAATTCCACAGCACAATTTTGTACAAGAATTGCTAACCTTGTGGTTTCACAAATATCTGAATCAGATAAAATTTGTGTTTTAAAATTTTTTTGCTTCTCCATCGCTCATTTAGTTCGTGGTAGTTACAGCAACACATTGGTTACGGTCGGATGCAAAAGCAGGTGCGAAATTTGCATCCAAACCTACAGATTTCTTGACTTTGCATCTCGTCTGGCAACTCGTTATACAATCGTGAATTTACTTTGTGTTACGAACTTTATCAATTCAGTAGAATGCCAAAAAGTATTTTTCTATTTTAAAGTACGATTGTTTATGATCGTATTTAAATTTTTATTTCATAAAAAATAAATATATCGCGCATAATTACAAAGTTATTTCGGAATGAAACAACTATACATAAATTATTAACCTTGTAATGAACGCATATGTCCGTAAAAATCAAATTACTATTAAGTTTGTAACACACGGTTGTATAACGAGTTGTCAGGCGTGATGCAAAGGCAAGAAATCTAGGTTTGGATGCAAATTTTCGCATCTGCATCTGCATCCGACCGTAACCATTGATTTGGTTACGTTCTTACTTTCTTCTAGTTTACAAGACTTTGCTGATCTAAACAAGATTTCGTTCATATTTTTTACCTGATTTTAGTTGGGGATGCGGATTTGACTAATTTTTTCAAAAATGATTCTACAGAAAAGTTTGCTGAATGAAACCACAGTAATTTAAAGAATGAATATATCCGTCGCTAGTCATCCCATTTGTGGGTGCCCCTCTGTTCCCCCCCAAGTATTAACGACTTTTTGATCAGCTGATATGCTGCCAGATTGTTTTTATGACCAAAGACCTCAGATTTTTTTTTTTTTTTTAAAAAACATTTAAAACTGAAACTTTACGTTTGTTTTTTTTTTAAATAAAAATTTGCCTTTTATACATACTTTCAAGAACTTTTGTAGTGGTATACAGAAGATAAGCATTTTTTCTACGTTTTTTTTATAATGAAGTTAGTATTATTTTAATTTTTGAAAAATTTGTTCAAATACATAAAACCTTCAATGTTGTTTAATTCATATTTGTAATGTTTCAGGATGTTGAAAATAAGTTTTGTAAAATTGAAAGTTACAATAAATTTGTTTAAGAAAATGAAAATTTCTTTGCATTGTGGGTAGAGGATGGTTACGATCGTGACGAGGTGCAATGGTGTAATTTTAGGACGTATTGCTTGTTTGGTAACCAGCAGAACAATATGATAGTGGTGCTGATGGCGTTGATCTATGAAGGTGCTCCTTTATCATAGCGCTTGACTAATCCTTCAAGTACATCCTCTTAATGCTCAAGTTAACTTTCTCTTGTATCGTTCATTTTTTAGCTCTAGTGTCATTATTTTAAACCTAGATTATTCGACATTTTTATTTTAATTGTGTTAGTAAATGTAATTTTTTGAAGTTTAATTAATTACGATCTAAATTGTTTTGAAAATTTCAAAATGCGCATAGGAGCTGTTTTTGATCCTTTTAAGTGGTGATACTAATCATGCTTTCATTGGATTAATAGGTTTTGCCAACTTATCTTTTGAATACTGATTTCACAAGTGAAATCATACATTTATAAATGTTTTTGAACTAAAGTTTTCCCATTTCTCTGCAGAAAATTGTTATAGAAGAGAAGTTATGCACCATTTGGCCTTTTACTCCATCTACGTACCGGAACTTCTCTACATAATCAATGTTTGTGTTTTTTCTTGTTTTCCTATCTGATTGTGTACCAAAGTTAACTTATAGAGTTAACATCAATTAAACAGTACCTAGATTATTATTATTATTTACCTACTAGTGCAACTGCATCATTCAGGAGAATGTCTTGTAAATGTATCGAGTGGAAACTAAGCAATGCGAGATAATTCAAGCCTTGCTATAACTAATATGGAGTACAATATGCTGTTGAAATCACATCGTTGCTAAAGCTATGCACGTACTGTAGTGGTCCAGATTTTCAACATGCTATCCCTATATGGGTTATATTATGCGATGGTTTCTACTTAATAGTCATTATTTTGTATGCAATTCATATCAAACGTACACCTTTCAATATAACTAGATTTATTTATATTTACAATATTTTACAAAAATAATAGATTATAGGGTTTATATTTTACATTTTATGTGTTTTGATGCGTCAATAACGATTTTCGCATTTTATTTTTAAAAGAATTGGGATTTATTGAATGCCTCTGTTTCTTTTGAGGACCACCTCCATTTCATGTTCTTCTTCAGTAGACACGTCAGTGGTTCTAATATTGTAGCCACATCATGTAAGAGTTTTCTGTAAAAATTTAGCGTTCCTAAACGAGCCTGCAACTGATGAACATCTTTAGGAATTGGTGCTTGCCCAATTGCTTTCATTTTATCGGGATTTGGTCTTTTACCCGTTTTGTCAATTATATGACCCAGATAAGCAACACTGCTTTAGCCAATCACACATTTGGACTTCTTTAATTTTAGTCCTGAATCTTGAAGAATGCTTAAAACCTTTTTTAGCTTAACCTTGTGATCATCTTCATCTTTACCACCTATCAAGATATCGTCCAAGTAAACACAAGTACCTGACATGTCTTTAAATAGCGTTTCCTTGGATCTTTGGAATATACCTGGAGCTGCTGAAATTCCGTAACACAGTCTGTTATATTGAAATAAACCATTGTGTGTTAATTGTCGTAATAGATTTTGATTCTTCATCTAATTCTAGCTGTGTATATGCCTGCAAGTTTTGAGAAAACAACTGCACCAGCTAGTTTACTAAACAAATCTTCTGGTTTTGGTAAAGGATAAGAATCTGTTAGCACTGCCTTATTTGCAGTCAATTTATAATCCCCACAAACTCGAACTGTGGCATCAGGCTTCATTACAGCCACAATTGGAGCTGCCCATTTAGAATTCTTTACAGGATATATTATTTCCTGTTTGCATAAGTTGTCCAATTCAACACTGACCGTTTCTAATAACTTAAAAGGCACTGGTCTAGCCTTACAAAGTTTAGGCTGAACATCATCACTCAAATCAATGTGTATTTTATGTACGTTGAGCGTTCCTAACTCTTCCTTAAACAATGTATTAAACATATCTAAAACCGAAGTACAGGTTATAATGCTTTTGTCTTTACACACCTTAACAATATGCCCCTCTTTGCCACATTTGTGGCATTAGCATTTTTAAATTTACAGTTAGCCCTTAATGGTTTTTACGTCCACATGAAAAACAAGAATAATTTGAAGAAACTTTTTCGTTTCTATTTTGAATTGAAATTTATCATCTTTAACATCATTAACACATGAAACTTTGACACCTTGAATTGCACTCACCTCAAGTGAAGCAACTTCCATTGAATTTGCTTCGCGAATTGCTATGTTAAGCGTTAATTTCGGAATTCCCAATAAAACACGTTGAATATTTTGATTTCTCATGCCTACAACTAATCTATCACGTAACATGTTTTTCAAAAATGTCTTAAACTCACATGTAGCAGCCAAAGCGTAAACATACTCGTTTAAACTTCAGTAGGCTTCTGATTTCTTGAAAAGAAAACGTTCGTAAATAACATTTTTGGTCGGTTCATAATGACTTTTAAGTACACTTTCAATCTGGCTAAGAGTACAATCTTTTAGTTCATGAACTGCAAGTAAATCTTGAACTAATGCTAAAAAACACCCCAGATTGCACGTCGGCATATATTTTGTTTACCTTGCAAAAAAGAAAATATTTGCCAATAAGTGTTGAATTTCTCTGCTTTATCATTAAATTCGCCTATCGATTGAACTAATAACCCGGACGCCATTGTATTTTTTTGTACTCTTGGGATGCAATTGATCCCTTACTAACTTTATGATTACCAGTTTTCAAAATTAAGCTTATGGAAAATTTAACAGCCTTTTGTATTACACTTTATCGTTCTTAAGATAAAATAACCTGAAATAATTGTACTGCACTGAGTCCAACTGAAACTACCTGAATTAATTGAACTGCCCTTGAGTTCAAAGTAAACAATTCGATTTTTTTTGTCATTACTGGGTCTCAAAGCAAACAGCCTGGATTCATTGAACTGCACTCGAGTCCAAACTCCAAAGTAAGCAATTTGAAACTATTTGTCACACTGCGTCCAAATGCCAACAGCCTGGATTAATTGAACTGAAGTCTTAACACACATTTTTATCCTCGTCGCCATTTATGTAACATCGCACTGTTACATTTAAAGTAAATATAATAATAATAATAAAACAAGTAACACTTACCAGGTTTTGTTTCTACTTGTAATTCCAATCTAATACACACTGGTAGGAACATTAGGATTGGGGTGAGGTTGGGAAAAAAATAGGAATAGAATTAGATAGCAGCATGTGTGTACTCGTTGTGGGCTTGTAGGTCGTATACAAGTTGTCTCTGCTTAGCGTAAAGGTCGGTGGAATAATGGTTGGTTGGTTGATCTGTTTAAAGTCCTTTTACACCCTTCTGGGTCAATGATACTAGGATCTAAAGCGACCCCTAACCACTAAAAATGTATATGAATGTACCACCTATCCTCTGAGCTGCTAATTAGCAACCCAAAGGGAAGAGTGGGGTTTTCTTTAACATGCGGCCTGTTACAGCGCCACACAAGAAGTATTTAAAAACCTCACCCCTCAAGGCTGTGTTTATATACAGATATTTCACCAGGTCTACCAATTGGTTGTCGAACCAGATCTGTGTGTCCATCATCCGGTGGAATAATGAGGACGAATGCAAGTGATAACGCGCGTATCTTTTATTACTAGATTTATTACTCGAAAATGTATTAAACTTAATACTTACATAATATCCAGAAAATGACTTGACTACTTAAAACTAATTAACCTAACTTAAACTGTAGTGTGCATAAATGTAAATTAATAAATGTTATTTTGTATAAATATAAAAATTGAAAATCTCTTAAAAATGGGAA
>JARUHE010327249.1:0-11087 GCA_031471125.1 Archaeomysis grebnitzkii | reverse complement strand
ATGTATGTATATATATATATATATATAAAGTAAATAAATAAAACAAGTGACAAGCTTCTTAAATACAGAGAATAAAGAACAATTTGATAGTAAAGGTACATTAGCATTATGCATACGTCAAAGCACATGGAAAATTACAATCTCATACCAGGAATCGAAACCATACCGACGCCTTGCCGGGGCAGACCACTACAACGTCAGAGATATGTAATATTTTCAATAAATCTTCCACAGTATACACATCAAGTTCATCATCACCTTTCAGTGTCAATCTTGTATTTAAGAAGCGTGTCACTTCTTTTATTTATTTGATGAACGAGATAGATACTGAAAGGTGGTGATGAACTTGACGTGTATACTAATAATATTTTTAGAGTTTAGACAACTTATATTGAATAACTTACAGTGAAACCTAACTATACCCAAACTAAAATTTATTTCAATTGACAAATAACCAAAAAACCAGTGAATAAACATTCAAATACATTTATAAATTAAATCGAAAGGAAAGAAGAAAGTTTTAAGCTGTTGTCAAAAGAAAAGAAAAGCTCACTCTCGCCATTTAATTTTCGACTGAAGTAATAAATGAAATAAACAAATGAAAATCAAACAACTTTTACCGAACGTTATTTCCCTCAGATAAAAACCAACGAGTCCATGATTAAAGTTCGGCAATAAAACAAACTCAAACAATCGGGGAAAGAAAAAAGACAAAGAAAAAGTTTAATCGTTAAAAATGTGGATGCGGAGACAATAGATGCTGACTGAAATGGACAAACTGCTGAATGACGTTGTTTGGTTTTATTCAAAGGGGTTCAAAAATTAAGACGCAGTAATTTTCATGCATACACACTCCTACTACATGTATACTCAATTGCACATTTACACAATTACGCACATATACACTTTCACGCACATATACAAACTATTACTCACATGTACACGTGTACGTAATAGTATACAATTTCGCAAATGTACACATACAGTACTCACTTACATGTACATAAAATCACGCTCTCGATACAAAACACCCACGTACATCTATAAAAGTCTGCATAAATGCGTGCATAGTTTGCGTTGTTCTATAGTATAGTAATTGTTCTTTGTGTACTCTAATAAATCATTTCTAAAGTTTATAAGACTTTGTAATAAACGATGAAAGTATATAGCCAGTTTGAGATAATTAATTATCTTAATTTGTAATATTAGAAGGTTGATATTTTTTTTCAAGAAATGAGAAATATTAATAACTTATCTTCCAAAATAAAGAAATTTTATGGAAATGGTTTTAGTCAAGCCTTTGAACATTTTTGTTACGTTTAGAATTTAGAATTATAAATGCAAATATGATTAAAACTTTCTGCGCCATTTAATTTCAATCGAGTTTATTATTCCGAGCAAATTAAAAGCCATTTCCATTTATTAATTCAATGGGAACAATTTTTAATTAACTTGGCATTCTTAAACTCTTCCTTTTGACGTAATATAACAAATGCCAATTGTAATTATAAAAACCATTTTATACAATCTTGAACCACATTTTAATTTTCTGCGGATAAGTTTGTTATGATTTAATCGTTTATTATTTTATTTGCTCACTAATTGTATTCTCGAAAATATATGTTTTTACAATACTTTAAATGATTTGGTGTAATTGTGACTGATGAAAGCTTCGAATCAGAGGTACTTGCGAGAATTAATTCAAATCAAAACAAATCAAAGATGCTGTGGACAACACTTGAATATACATAGATCGTATTGCCAACACACAAGATGGAAACAATACAAAGAAAGTAATGGAGAACACTCGTTTCTCCTGGCATAGAAAAACATTGAATGTTTTTTTTCCTAATTAAAATTCGTCTGATTTCAAAAAATTATATTTGCGAGAAACAGTGACATACATGATAGGTAAATGTAGATGCAGATGTAGGTGAATATACATATGCAGATGCAGATATAACTATGGCATATAACGCCCAAAACTAGACCGGATTTAATTTTATGAAATCTCAAGAATGCTGGCTGGCAATTAAGTAACGGGAAAATCAACGCCTTGATACGCTTAAAATATTTAGTTTTAGTGATCCAACATGGAAAATCGATAGTACCTTGAGATTAACTGCCCAGATTAATGTGCCTTTACGGTATATGTGCAGTTAACTGTACATGCTAAAAATATATTCAATTTATCTGCATAGTTAAAAGTACAGTTTAATATACCCTTAAGTTATTTGTGCAGCTTACTGTACATGCTAAAATATATTATATTTATTTGCATAGTTAAAGGTACAGGTTAATATGCCCTGTACAGTTAACTGTACATGCTAAAATGTATTCTATTTATCTGCACAGTTAAAGGTACATGTCAATATGCCCTTAAGCTATACGTGCAGTTAACTGTACATGCTAAAATATATTCAATTTTTCGGCATAGTTAAAGGTACAGTTTGATATTCTCTTAAGTTATCTGTGCAGTTAACTTTACTTGCTAAAATATATTCCAATTATCGGCACATTTAAAGGTACATGTTAATATGCCCTTAAGTTATCTGTGCAAATAACTATACAATTAACTGTACATGCTAAAATAAATTCATTTATCTGCACAGCTAAAGGTACAGGTTAATGTGCTCTAAAATGTTCTAAACGTTAATTTACATGTTAACATTTTTCAACTCGTTTGCACAGTTAAGAAAACAAGTTAGTATGCCCTTAAGTTATTTTTACAGTTAACTATACATTTTAAAAGTTATCCTGTTTGTCTGCACAATTTAGTGTACAGGTTAAAATGATTTTAAGTTGTATTTAAAGTTAATTGCAAAATATATTAACATAGGAAAGCAAACAAGAAGTAAGTTTTATGAAAAATTGTTTTGATTTGTTTCATTGATTAAACCTAACATAAATTTCAAAATAATACATTGCAGTGAAGTCCACTTTGAAATGTTTTCAAATGAACTATTCATACAATTTAGTCTAAGTTTTATTTAACTTTATTGATCAACATTAACATTTTAATTATATAAGAGAGAGAGAGTGAGTGAGTGAGTGAGTGAGTGAGTGAGTGAGTGAGTGAGTGAGTGTGTGTGTGTGTGGTTGTGTGTGTGTGTGTGTGTGTGTGTGTGTGTGTGTGTGTGTGTGTGTGTGTGTGTGTGTGTGTGAGAGGGAGAGTGTGCGTAGCATGTTTGAGATTATAAATACAAACAAGATAATATTTGGAAGGAAATTTGTAGCAAGATTTGTTCAGTCCTTCTTCGTAAGTTTTAATTAAACGAGTCATAAATCAAGTTGTTTTACACTCGTGGGTTGAGGGTAATCAGTTGCTAATTATTTAGCAACTTTAATTATTAATTATTAATTATTTTGTAATTTTTAACCAGTAATTATTTGTTAATTGTTAACTACTATATAATTCGTTATTTGTTATCTTTTTAGTTATTAATTAATTATTTGGTAATTATTAATTAATTATTGTTTGCTAATTGTTTGTTAATTTTTTAATTATTAGTTGATAATTTATTAATTATTAGTTGATAATTTCTTAATTAATAGTTGTTAATTAATTATTTGTTAATTACTTAATTATTATTTTTTAATTAATAATGTATTAATTAATGATTTGCTAGTTATCTGTTAGATTTTAATTATTTGTCAATTTTCAATTATTAATTAATTAATTGTTAATTTTCAATTATTAATTAATTATTTGTTAATTCTCAATTATTAATTAATTATTTGCCAAGTTTTGTTAATTTTTGAAGATTAATTAATTATTTGTTACTTATTCATTATTTATTATTTATTAATTATTAATTAATTATTTGTTAACTGTTTGCTAATAATTAATTAACTGTTTGTTAATTGTTAATTATTGTTTTGTTAATTATTAATCATGATTAGTTTTTGCTAATTATTTGTTAATTTTTAAGCACTGTTTAATTATTTGTTAATTATTCATTATTTATTAATTATTAAATAATTATTTGTAAACTATTTTTTAATTTTTTAATATTAATTAATTACTTTTTTAAAAATTATTAATTATTAATTAATAATTTGTTAACTATTTGTTAAATATTAATTAATTATTTGTTATATTTTCATTATTTGTTAATTATTAATTTTTGGTTAACTATTAATTATTTCTTAATGTTTTGTCAATTTTTACACATTAATTAGTTATTTGTTAATTATTAATTATTTATTAATTAATTATTTGTTAACTATTTGTTAACTATTAATTAATATTCCTTAACTATTTGTTAATTATTAATTAGTTGTTTATTAATTACCAATTATTCTTTTGTTAATTTTTGTCTGCAATCCATTAATTAAGCACAAAACACAGTTGATTTTTCAATTGGAAATTGTTTTTAAAATTGGTAATCGTATATTTCAGTCATTAACCCTTTAATTAATATAGAGAGGATTTTATCCCAAGCAAAAAAAACTGTTTTCAATATTAACTCTAATGTGTTTAATCTGTAGGATAAAATAATTAGCTATGTGTTAAATGGTTAATGGTTTGTAATTGATGATTGAACTTTAATGATGTGTTTGTGATTATCTTTTTTGCTATACTCATACAATAATGTTTATTTTTAACTTATATTATTATTGAAAAATGTAATTCATGTTTTCTTTCTATATTTAATAACCACTTGATTCTTCAAGATATGATCAACTATTGCTATAAATTCTGAAATATATTGACCCAACTTTTTCTTGATTCAATCAACTTTTGTATGATTCAATCACGTTGAGTTGATGTTAAATGAATTTGGTTGAGTCAAAAAAAGTGCGGACGACAACACGTCTAAGCCTACCGCGCCTCGTCAAACTTCTTTGATGATTCGTGTTGGTAGTTTTTTTTCGGAAAAACTGGTTGCTTCAAATGTAAATGTATTTATAATATTGATAATAACTACTAGTTTTGCTAATAATGATGATTATAACATTATTAGTATTAATAACAATGATAATAATAACCTTAATAGTATTAATAATAAATATAAGAATAACATTAATAGTATTAATAATAAATATAATTATAACATTAACAGTATTAATAATAATGAAGGTAATAATGTTGATTATAAATACCTCATAACCCATTTCCCGCAGAATTAATATTTATATTTATCTATCATCGAGGACAATTATACATTGCTAACGATGATTGAGAATTGATTGATTTTCTAAGACACATCCCTGTTATGATTTGCCATTTCAATCATTAACCACTTTTTCCAACAAAGACTAAATTATATTAAGGTTTGTATTGAAAACAGTCTTTACTGAGCGAACATTGGTGTTCTCGTCAACCTTGAAAAATGCATTTTTTTGCAATAACGTATACAAAAATGTTCACAACCAAATAACTCCTTGATATCACGCATGGAACGGTTCAGACTAGTGCAATGTTCTATACCTGGATTGGTGTCACAATACTACAGTAATTTTTGAAAACCACTGGAAGGTGCAAGTCGCACAACCTACCAGTGATAAACGACTTCTGGTCGAAATGTCGGCTTTCGGACCAACCAACTACATTGCAGTCACAACACCACCAGATGACTTCTACATTAGTGTATTAAAACATTCAAATTATTGTTGCAGTTACCACTAAAGATAAATGTTTGACATAAATGATCAAACGTTGCCATATTTATTACCAAAAGTAAAAATGGAAATAAAAAAGTACTAAATATTTGAAATAAACGATCAAACGTTGCCATATTTATTACCAAAAGTAAACATGGAAATAAAAAGGTACTAAATATTTGACATAAATGATCAAACGTTGACATATTTACTAACAAAAGTAAAAATGGAAATAAAAAGGTACTAAATGTGTAAATGATTGAAACATTTATTACAAAACCTTCGTCAAAACGTATAACACGGCGATATAAGAGCAGATAAAAATTATATTTAAATAAAATGTCTCTCCTCTAAATTCAAATATAGATTTATGAAAATCTCACAATATTTGAAATGGCTTGTCTTTCAAATATTAAACTTTTCCAAATAAGGTTATTTACATGTTTGCATCAAACAAATTATTGTTTGCCTTCCTTCTCAGAACCGTACTTTTATGTTACGATCTGTTTACTCAATTATTATAGTTTTGTAAATGGTTTTTAATGTTAATATTGAAGATTAAAGACGTTTCTGTTTGCATTCAATGATCAAAATTCAATTTATATCTTGCGTCTGGGTGCGTGTCTGTATGTGTGCCTTTATACATTTGTATGTTTCTTTTTGGGAGTATACTTGCACCGAAATATTGGTTCGGTCTTTGTTCTTTATAAAGTTTTAAAAATGTAATTGACTTCCTCTTATATATAGGGCTACTGTATTTATATTGATGTTTTAATTGTATTGTATAACTTGTAAGTATAAACATTGAAAGCCTTGCGCCTATAAATGTGAATACATTTTTAAACTACTACCCTCCGCCGTCCATAATTCGCTCTTCAAACCAATTTATCAATAGACCCTTATCTAACTGTAACATCGCCATCAGAAAAATTTAGAGTTTAAGTATGATTGCATCAACTTCATTTTGCGTTCAGCAGTTACTATTCTTAAAAAAAATACAACTTAATATTCAACGTATTGTGAACTATTATTGTTAGCACAAAGGTTTTAACAAATTAAAAGTATCTTGTGAATACAACTAAAAAAATTAAGTCAATAAAGTGCATTTTTTTACCAAAGACTGTTGGAAATTGTTCACGTGGTTTCAAGAGCGGATTCTGTTGAAAATTTATTTAACTAATTTTCATAGTAAATTGAATTATCAATTTTGATCTCGATAATGTTATGTGTAACAAATGTTATTGCTAACATTGGAGGAAAAATTGTTCCATTACTACAGTTGTATCACTAATTCAAATTATAAATCAAATTTATATAAAATAAACCCGAAATAAAATGTTGAATTCAATTTTACTGAAATGGATTATTTTTATTTTATTGTATCAACCTTTCAGAATACACTGAATATAAATTTTTATAAATTATGGAAATTTTATTATCAATTCAACAAAGCATATAAATTTAAATTTTATTATTTATATCGGAGCCGTTATTCAACTTTATTTTTCGCCGGGAAAAGAACTTTTACATTTTCATTAACATTGTTTTACTTTTCAGTTTTATTCAGTGTTTGTCTTTTATATATTATTGACACTACATCTTAACTCATCAAGTCGTACTTGAACAATTCTGCATATATATACTATCGCCTAGGAGTCCATTTCAATGTTATATATAAGAAACCATATGTAATTGTTCAACTAACTTGTATATATAAATATATATGTATATCCATGCATACTTTTTAGTTTTTTCTAATTTTAATGTGTGTGTGTGTGTGTGTGTGTGTGTGTGTGTGTGTGTGTGTGTATGCGTGTGCGTATAAATACGGTATATACATTATGCATATCTACATAGTAACTTATGTTTGTGTAATTAGTAGGGCAGGAAGGAAGAAAGTTAATTATAAACAATATACAATGTTGGAATGCCAACCCCTTTTGTTTACAGATTACAAATTGAAATATATTAAATCAAAATTAGATTTTAAAACGAAAATTCCTTTTCGATCAGTGTTGTTATTGTGAATTTTATTTTAATGGAAAACAAGAAAAACTAAAAGCAAACAAATTTGTTGCAACTGTGAAAAAGTTGAGGGCTGAATGGAATACTTGTCCAAAAAGATATAATGCATACTAATAATAGTACTATTAACAATAATAACACTAATAATAACAATTATAATACATAATAATACTAATAATAATAATAATAATAACACATAATACACAATACTAATACTAATAATACTAATAAAAATACTAATACTAACAATAATACTATTACTAATAATAAAACTGTTGAGTACAAAAAGAAATGAATGTTTTTTACATAAGTTAAATAAAAACATTTAATCATTTAATTCGTTTCCAATTTTTATAAATTGCCAAAAAGTGACAATTTTTGGCACAAATGATGAAAGAGAATTAAAATCTATTTATTTTTTGTTATCAATAAATATAAATTAAAATTATTTGAGAAAATTGTTCAGCGATATTTTTTAATCATGTCCAATTTGTCATTTTATTAATTCCATTTATTTAAGCAGATAAATGTTGGACAATAAAGTTTTTATTTATTTTTAAGGTCTTTGCAGAATTTAATGAATTTTAAATCTAATGGTTACCTAAATCTTTCTGTTTCATCGGAGACTAAAAGGTTCAACAGACACTTTTACGTCAAAACGAAATTATTAATACTTTAATGGAACATTGATCCTACCCAGCTTTACGTAAATTATTTTTTTGAGCTGAATAAAACAAAGAATAATTTTCATTTGGTTTATTACTTTATTTTTTTTAATATTTTTATATTGTAACGATCTTAATGAATGATCATTACATTTATAATCAATTTATTAATCAAACATGACAATAATATAGTAGTTAGGCTACACATATGTGTGAGCTTTTATCATTTGAAATACCAAAACAGCAAAGTTTTAGATTTTTGTCATCTTTTTGGATCTTTTCTAACTAATGAGGTTAGGATAAGTTGTGAAAATGCGTTCACCGGCGAAATGCGTCCACCTATGATTTATCAGAAATCATGCGTAGATTCTAATAATCTAAAAGTTTACAAACTTTAACAAGTTTTGAAGAAAGTTATTATAATGTTTTAACAGGTGGACGCATTTCGCCTAGTGGAGGCATTTCAGCAACTTATTCTGGCCAGTGTAGTTTAGAGCATTATTTTTCATAACAATTTATGGAATAAAGTATAATTTCGATTTTCATCTATTCGACGGCAGCTGATTTGAAAAAGGAAAGCAAAACAATAGATGGACAACAGTTTACGTATTTCAATGACCACTAAACAAAAATTCCAACTAAGAATACCAAACATTTGTATTGACTAACACACAAACATGTTTTTTACTCATGAAAAAAGTTCATAAAGAGAAAACATAGAAGAAAAAAAAAAAAAGAGAAAACATGGAAGTAAAAAATAAAAAAATAAAATAAAGTACAAAAAAGGAAATAAATTAGGAAAAAATAAAAAAAGATAGTACAAAAAAAAGCATAAAAGTAAAAATAAAAAAGATAGTACAAAAAAAAATAAAAAACATAAAAGTAAAAATAAAAAAATAAAGTATAAAAATAGAACAAACCCCGGACCTAATAAATAAAAAAGATAGTACAAAAAGAGAAAAAAACATAAAAGTAAAAACAAAAAATAAAATATAAAAAGAGAACATGAAACTAAAAAATAAAAAAGATACTACAAAAAGAGGAAAAAAAACATAAAAGTAAAAATAAAAGAATAAAGTATAAGAAAAGAACAAACATGGAACTAAAAAATAAAAAAAGACAGTACAAAAAGAGAAAAAACACAAAAGTAAAAACAAAAAAATAAAGTATAAATAGAGAACAGACATGGAACTAAAAAACAAAAAAGATAGTACAAAAAGAGAAAAATTTAGAAGGAAAAGTAAAAATAATGTACAAAAAGAGAGAAATATAGAGGGAAACAATAAAGTACAAAA
Organism: Archaeomysis grebnitzkii; assembly: GCA_031471125.1. Lineage (NCBI taxonomy): Eukaryota > Metazoa > Arthropoda > Malacostraca > Mysida > Mysidae > Archaeomysis > Archaeomysis grebnitzkii. The sequence goes on along the minus strand of JARUHE010327249.1, from coordinate 1,495 downwards.
ACAGAACAATATAGAAGGAAAAAAAAACATATACAAAAATAGAAAAAGAAAAAACAATAACATGCAAAAAAAACACTCACGTTATCATCATCTGGCATTGTGGCCCACTCGGGCTGAGGTCCCCCATTCTCCCCCCCAGAATAAGGACACGACTTCGCCCCACTTTTCGGAGTTTGAGGTAAGCCCTGAAAAAGAAATTTATGACGTCAGTATTATGATAAGTTTTTGTAGTTATATTTATGTTATATTTCGAATAGGCGAAACAATTATACAGTAGGTAAAAGTTATAATAGCTACATTAGTTATAGTAATTATAATGATTGTAAAAACTATACAAAAAGTATAAATGTTTTGTTAAATGTAGGTTAAATGAATCTCTTCACTTTAATTTTTTATAATAATGTGAAAAAGTTTCTTGAGGTTAAGCTTTAAGGTGAAAGAAAAATGAGTAACAAATACAATTGTTAGTTATCATTCCACCAGTATAAGGTAGCTAGATACCAAACTAAACATAACTTATAAAATAAAGTTGGTTTTTACCTTATAGAGTACCATACTTATACTATATAGACCAGTGGTTCTCAACCTATTAAAAAAATGGTGTGGATCTCTCTTTACAATCCTTTTATAGGCGTGTGAACTTTTTAAATGAACTATAATTAAAATATAAGCCACTGAAACAAAACATTTTAGCAAACAATTATTTATTGAAAACTGTCAACCTTAATCTACTGAAACAAAAACATGTTTTGTTAATCAATTATTTATTTAAAAAATATTTTAGCAACCCATCATTAATCAAATCAAAAAAAAGTTCTTGAATTAAATTACACTCCGAAGGCAGATCCTTAATGGAGATCGAGACAAATCGATAGTATTTTTTTGTATTTTTGTGGTGCATGAAAATAAGGACAATGTTTTCACTATGAATTAATTAAGTGGTTTTTCATCACCTCAATCATATCGCCATTGATGTTAAGGTTATTTCATCAATGTATGTGTTTAGCTGTGGAAATGTGGACATTTATTCTTCTCCAACTTTCCATGCCATAGTTTGAGCTACATTTTGAAAACTGTCAATTGTTCATGACAATGAAGCATCGTGATCTATCTTTATTGCAACGGCAAATTGATGGACTTCACGAATTAAAACATGCCTATCAAAAAACAAAGATAAAAGAAATCGGGCATCAGCTAATTATGCGTGAATGCATGTGAAGTTTAGCATCCTGCAAAAATTGCTGTATTTGTTTATGTATTATGAAAAATATATTCAATAACTTACGTTTGGAAAACCATGTAACGTGTGAGTGCAACAAGAGTGTTTTAAATTCGCAAACTTTTGCTTGCATAACTTAGAGAACAAACGACAGTTGAGTGCATTTCCTTCAATGAATTCAACTGCTCTAATAATTTCAGCCAGAATGTTGTTCAACTTATCAGACACAGTTTTCATTATTAATGCTAGCCCCACCGAGAACAACGAGTTAGCCGG
>JARUHE010327248.1:2070-19374 GCA_031471125.1 Archaeomysis grebnitzkii | reverse complement strand
TAAGCATATTGATTGTTCAGTTGTGAAAATTTGATGCAAAAATACTAAAAAACAAACAAGTTATTAAGAAAATAAAACTTGAACCTTTTGTTGAATGTCCGGACGCAGACGCAGACGACGACGACGACGGAATAGTAACACCTATGTCTTAACTTCGTTTCACTCGCTCGACAAAAAGTGTTATGTCCCCATATCAGAAATGTCAACCAAAAAGGGCATAACAAAGCGAGAAAAATTATTTCGTTAAAAATTCATATGCCAAACCCAAAACATGAAAAAAAAACAGTTTATCAAATTTTTTTTTGTTCCCATACCAGACATGTCACTGTAAAATGGTGTTGAAAAGTTGAAAAGCACCCGTTAATCAATAATTCACCTTGGAGACTTAAAGTATTTTTAATTTGTTGGTACATAAGTCAGACCAAAAAAATTTTGAAGTTGTTAAATTTTTTTTGAGTGAATAAAACAAAAATAGAAATACAAATTAACAAAGTAAAATAAAAAAATAAATGAATACATTAAAACAAATAATTAATCATATAAAAAATTTAAAAAAGTATATCAGATGTTATACAAACATTCAAGTCATTGTCACCATCTGAAATGCTACTCCTATGTAGAGCTTCACTATGAATGCTCAACAAAAAAACATATTTCCATAGCTAACTCTCCTAGTTAGTCCATTTTGAAGGAAAAAAACAAGTTCACATTCAGAGGACGTACTTGGCTCATTATTATCACCTTATTTTTTTAGTTAAACCATTTCTATGGCTAAGTATATCTTACTGCTGGCATAACCAAAGTATTTACATATATTTCACAGGTCAAGTTTGCATTGCTCACCTGTTGATTTATGCAGCCCACTACAAAAAAAGAGTGCAATAAGCTTAGATAAATTTAACAAAAATACTGAATTTGGAACAAATATTTTAGTTTTCAAAATTAAAATCATTTTAAATGTTTATTTTCACCAGGAATACTTGTATTAATTTACTTCTAAGAAATACTATAAACTGTAAAAAAAAACATTTAAAAAGATATTTTATCATTTTTCATTTTCAGTCCTGGACACTTGGCATCTTTTTTGTCCTCAAGTTTTATTCACAATCAAGTACAATTTAGAATCAATTTTGAAGGTTAGTTTAATGCCCTGAACATGAACTTTAACATTTTCATTTGCTTAATTTCCAAAGTACAATCATTGAATAAAATTAGAACCTTATAAACTACATACATTATTATAATCTAATATATTTGATGACATTTAATGATAGATAGCTTGAGCTTTGACTAATTTTGAAAAACTTGCTATATTTGGATAACTGGCCATCAAACAATTAAAAAACAAAGGATTAGCTAACCCAGCGTTGTATAACAAACTTAAAATGTCTTTTTTTATGGCTATAACTATATTGGAAAACATTACTGTTATGAAAGGTCACAATAATCAAAGTTCATCCCAGCTCTCAAAAGAAAAATGTTGGCCTTTTGTTTGATCCAAGTAGAACACAGATAAGGAATACTATGATCTGGATGCCATTGCTTCTCAACAAAATATTTTGGAAAAAAAACTTTATTACAACACGTGATTTATTTCAACCTATTTTGAAATAATCAAAATATCCATATTTTTGAATAATTTTCTTCCAAATTAGTTTAGTTAAAAAAAATAATGAACTATCAATTCAAAAAAAAGGAGCTTGAAAAATCACTAAAGGTTAAGGTGAGATGACCTATCAATAATTATTTTAGTCACTTCAAAAAAGTATTAAATCTATCATTTATTAGGGTAGAATTAAAATGATATAATTACCTTACACCCACAGATCCCGAATGCAGTCTAATGTTGTAGACTTTTTTTTGTTTTATTGTCAAAACTTCTTTTTCTACAGCCAGTAACAATTCATCAAGACCTGTGCCATTCATTGATGATATTTGAAGAGAACTTTTCACAAAGTCACTTTCAAAGAAACCTTTCGAAGGAGGAACATCAATTTTAGAGTCGACCGTAATTACAGGTGTTTTCTCAGGGAGAGGCAAAGACTTCAATGTGTTTTCTACAGTGACAGATTGGGAATAAATATCTGGATTGCTTGAATCTCTAATGTGAATAACCACATCCTGTAAAATATTTTCACAATGAGAATACAAACAAAACTCAAAATGTATTATTTTTAACTATACTATTTGTAAAACAATTATCGATCAAAAACAAAACAAATCTCATAAAGGAATGGGACCCATTAAAAACTGGGTCTGTAACTCCATATCCTTGTACAATAAATGTAGTATCCAATTATTTTTCATTTAGGTTAACCATAAAAATATTCATATTTTGACAGAGTCAAGATGCCTTAAACATGTTAATCAATTCATTTGAACCAAATAATTTAAGCTATTTAGTAACTTTAAAAAAAATAACAAAAAATATCAGAAATATCAGAAATATCAATCAAAAAGGGTGTTACGAAGTGGGAGAAAAAACATATCAAAAATTCACCTCATAGATTATTCAAGTGTTGAAAAAAAATATTATGGCCAAAACAACTTTGCTAAACACAACTTCACATGAAAACTAAAGCATGTCAAAGAACGGCCAAATTCACCGAATATTACATAAATAATTTAATAATTGTTTCTATTAATCGAAGATATGGAACTATTGATAAGCTTTACTAAAAGACATTTTTTATTACAGTATACCATTATAAATAAAATTATGCCCAAAATGTTTTTCTAAACATAACTTCTTGACATGAAAATTAGACTATGGCCAAAAACTGCCAAATTCATGAAATTTATATAATAAATAATTAAAGTTTTTTATTGAATCAAACATGTGTGCATTTAAAATCTATTGAAACATTGAAAAGTAAAAAAATCATAAAATAATTAAAGCTGTGACTGATTGGAAGTTTTATCAAGACAAACTAAACCCTATGTGTTTAAAGGCAAGACCTGTGGCCAGACATAAACTTTTAAAATGAAGCTTAACATTTTTGTGAAATAAAAAAAAGTTGTTAACCATGTCTAAAATTTTGTCAAGCTTCTTTCACATTTCTTTAACTAAGCCTGTGTAATTCATTAATGGTATTTGAGCTATACTCTAAGTATCTTTAGAAGAACTTGTTTGAAATGATCAACATAAAAAATAACTTGAAACAAAGTTTAAGGACTTACAGCATAAACAGCATCTTCTAATGTCGCAATGAACGAAGAAATTAATGAGGTAGGAATGTCCTGAATAAAGCCGACAGTATCTAAAAGTAAGACTGGCAATCCGCATGGAAGGTCACACTTATGAGCTGTTACATCAAGTGTGGCAAACAAATAGTTTTCTCCGATGACATTTTCATTTCCGGTTAATGCTCTTATTAGGGACGTTTTTCCAGCATTTGTATAGCCCACAATAGCAACAGTTGAGAAATCAGACTTTTTTCTGGATATTCGAATTCTCTTTCTCCTTTCAGAAAGATCACTCAAGACATTTTTCAGCTTTTTTTCTCTTTTGTAAATAATTAAACTTTGTTTGTCGTCATTGGTGTGATGTCTAACATAAGGAATTTCAGCCAATGCAACTTGAATCTTTGCCTCCAATGTTTTGGCATGCTGCTGAAATATTGATAACACAACAAAGTATCTGTCTATAACTCTGACTTTAAAGTATTCTTCTAGAACCTGTTTCAGAGCTCTGTTCAAGATTTCATGACTGATAAATATAGCGGACAAAGGTCTATATTTGTCAAACTCGATTGCAAGTTCTTGTAATTTTCCTTTTCCAAAAATTCTTTTGGAACTCATTGTTTGAACTGGAACAACAGCTTTGTAGGCGATCTGAAAATTTCCAAGAGTCTTGACCAAAGCACAAGCTTCATCTAACATCAACTCTTTTGATGTGTCTTCTCTAGAACTTGGTCCCCATTTAACCCATGGTTGAATAACAACAATTTTACTGAGCTTAGAAAATCCTTCTGAATATTTTCCTTGAATCATTTTGACTAAATTTGAATAGTCGTGATCAACAAATACATCTTCATTATTTTCTACCAATGATGTTGCAGTTTTATCTTCCCTGGAATATTCTCGCTTGTGAGGTCTAGTAGAAGGGTTGCCTCGTTTTTTTATATTATTAATGGAACTTGTAATGCTAAAGAATCTCTTGTTATAAAATAAAGGTATATTTATGTTTTTAGTTTCACAAGTAATACCTTTATAATGAAATGAACAAAATGAGGAGAACAACTTTTGCCCTAAAAAGTGACATCTAGTTCTTGATGTACTCTTGTATAACATTTGAAAATACATTTTGAGCTACAATGCTCAAATATTTACACAAATAGTATCAAATTTTGTTTATTTTGTCTAGATATTTACACAAATACTTTTCTTGTATTTTTTAAAAATAATTATTCATTAGCACTTAGTGAATAGCACTATTCAGTTTCTTTCTCAAGTATAGGATTAAGTGCAGTGTGTTTTTCTTCTTGTGCCATCCATGCATTTTGACAAGTTTTAGATTCTGTAGAGATGGCATAATATGCTAATGCACATGCAGCCCCACTTGATACTAAAATAACACCATTGTTACTATACGGCAACTGTTTAGTAAGCAATTTTTGGCCAAAATAACTCGATCCAAAACCTGCAAATGAAAATAAAATGAAATGAAAAATTATTCATAAATTTGATTTATAACTTTTGTTTTGGATATTTATGAATTATCTGACTAACCTTTCTAATTAAGACATATCTATCAAAAGGATAAAAACCAAAACATTTTTGTTAATTCTACTAGAATAACATCTCAAGTGGTATTGAGGTATACAGCATTCCAAAAGTACTAATAACTTCAATAAATATTAATTTTATAGAAACACATAAGCATGATTTTTCTTCAACTCATCTGAAATAAAAACTCTAATATCAAAAGAAAAAAACATTCTTATATCCACATAAAGTAAATTCCATACACTGGGTGCAGCATAAGTAATATATCTCCCCCCAGTAAATTTGATGTGATTAAAAGTTTTAGCAGATATTTAGAGTTATTAGACTGGAGTGATCTATTTAGGACAGGATGGTGAATTTAACTCTTAATATTATTAGGGGCTTTATTTTGAAAACATTTAAAAATGAACAAAGAAATTTTGTAATTTATTCTCTCTCTTATTGGTAGCCAATAAGTATTGGAGTGATATGATGAAAACAACTTTGTGATTATGAAACTTAAATTTTGATCAAAAATTATTCTTAGATTTTTCATTCATTTCCAATAGTTACAGGCCAAATATTTATTTTGTTTAGCTGTTGCTTTGTTCCAATTAATAAAAATTTAGTTTTATTGTCCTCTATTAGTAAATTGTGGGTAAGCATAAAATGTCGAATTTTAGCTATGGAAAGTTCCATCTCAGATTGAGCTAATATATAGTTAGAAGCATGGTGAAAAAAATTGTTAGAAGAAGTGGGTTTAAAAGAGAAATATAGCTGGTAATTGTCAGCATATCATGCTAGAGTTGGAGAATATTGATTCATAATTGTGTAAGATGAAGTATAGACGTTGAAGAGATTCGAACCTAGGCAGCTACCTTGTGGTACTCCATGATGCAATTGATAAGGGATTGATGATGTATTATTAATAATGATCTGTTGATACCTATTTGTTATATGGGATTTAAACCATGATAAATAATTACCAAATATGTTGTAAATATGTTGTAAGATTTTAAAAAGTGGCAGACAGATCTAGAAGTAGAAAATAGATTTGCTGTTTATCTATGTTATTTAATAGCCTAGGTCTGCTGTAATATATATGCAAAGGTGGTTTTAAAACCAGAATTTCTTTTGTATGCCGAGTTATAAAATTAAGGTAAGATAGGAATTTATTGAGGTGAGGACTAATTAGTAGAATGGTGGCCTTTTCAAGGATCTTTGATAAATATGGAAAGGTAATAATGAAAATGCAATTATATGGTTTTATTTTAACAGTGGAATAATGCAGGCTATTCTCCAGAGTGGAGGGAATTAATCGTTTTTTAAGGATTTATTGATTACACTGGCCTGCAAAATTTTTACTGACTTGGGTTTGTGGTTGATTTTGGGTAGCCTTGGAGTGTTGATTTCAAACATGGCATCCATGTTTGTATATAACATCTAGTGTACACTAAATAACTTCATTTGAGATATAAATTATAACTGTAGGTCAACAAACAAAAAACTTGCATGTTTAACTTGAATATAGAAAAAATAGCAAACTCAACAAAAAATTTCATATCTCAATAATTATAAGTCTTTTCAAAAAATTTACTGGGGAATTTCAATGTACACCTCATAGCTGTTCATTTGAGATGTAAATGATAACTGTAGGTCAACAAACAAAAACTTTAATGTTTTTCTTGAATATGGAAAATATGCCTAACTCCACAAAAAAAATTCATAAAACCCTTACATCTCAATAAGTTTTTTCAAAAAAATATTACTTAGGAATTTTTAAGGTACACCTCATAACTGTTCATTTGAGATTTAAATGATAATTGCAGGTCAACAAACGAAAACTTGAATATTTTGGATACAACTATGCCGACGACGGAATAGTAACACCTTATTAGAGCTTCACCACTGGCACACTCAACAATAGATATGCTGCAAGAAAATTAGCTAACCACAGGTCTCAGACTCGGATTATTACAAAAAATTAAACTTTGTCTGCCAGTGTTATTAGTATTACTGGAATCATTTTTTACAATTTTTTTCAACAGTTTAGTGGGTATAGGATCGAGGAGAGGTTTTACTAGATGAAGATGCTATTAATTTTATTACTTGAGATTCAGATAAGAGAGGAAAACTGTTGAATATGGATAAATCAAGAGTAATATTTTATAATGAGCTAATGTATTCAAGTTTTATGAAACTTGTAAATTATTCGTTTTATAAAAAAAGGTAGAAAAACCAATGGAAATTTTTTGAGAATTACAGTCGGGGTATGGAACGAGGCTATTACCGATGGTTAATTTGTTTACGAGGTTGAATATTTTCTTTTGATCTGTATTGCAATCTCTGACTTTTTCTGAATAATATGTGGACTTTGCCTTGTTGCATTTGGCATTTTGTTTCTACCCACTTTCCTTCTGCTCTTCTTCTTATCTTTTTAGGTTTTTAATGCCAAGATGATTGTAGTTCTGCACGAATGGTGTTACTGATAAGAGGTGCATGTTTTTTTATGATATTTTGAAGTGTGGTTTGGTATAGATAAAGAAGTGAGTTAATGTCATATTCGGTTAGAGAGAATATCGTTGGAAAAAGCTTCAACGTCAATGTTTTTAATATTTCGATAATTGAAGGTGATGATATTTTTGAAGGGCTTTGACAAATTTAGGTTCAAACTAATAAAAACAATGGTCAGATATGCAATAAGGAGAATTAGAATAGATTACATCGATTGAATCAAGAATGAATCAGTAATTAATAGCTTGAGAGTGTGGCCACTTGTGCGTGTTGGAAAGTTGATATGGTTAACTAAGGAAAAATAGGGTAAGATAGAATTCATAAAAATTGTGTTGGGGTCGGTTATAGAGTCAATATGAATATTAGAGTCGCCTGTCATTATTATTGAATAAGGTTTAGATGCAATTGATTCAATATAAGTTTAAAAATTGCTTGACTGGGATTGGATTATTAGGAGAATATGGGGCCTAGAAACTGCTGCTATCATAATGGGTTTAATATTAATAATTATTTTGAATTCTGTGATTTCAAAAGTTGGATAAAACGGGCTGGCTAATAATTTAGGTTTGAGCTGGTTATTACAAAGAAGACACACCCCTCCACCTTTCCTGGCAGAATGAAGAGTCCAAAAGGGTAAGTTCAGTGGGGGTTATGGTACAATGGATGACATCATCCCTTTCATGCAGCCACGTCTCTGTCATGATACAAAAATCTATTTTATTAACAACAATTTATTCTATGAAAGGTGCAGTTTTATTTCTTACTGACTGCAGATTAACAAGACATGAGGAAATACTAGAGGGTGAGTTGGTTATTGGTACCTTTATTAAACTTATATGATTTGCTTCAGATGGTTCATATGATGTGTAGTCATTTAAATTTACTTGTATACTTTCACACTTAAAATTATTTGTTAAATATTGTAAGTGGGAGTAGTTGATGTAATTACCAGAATTGTCATCAATTCTACAGTGTACCATTAGATGTTGATTCAATGAACCAAGAATAAATGGACCATTAAAATTCAAAACAGACAAAGAAACTAAAATTAATTGGCCATACCTAAAGCAAATGCAGTCATTGACTTCATGGATGCTCTGGTCATACATTCAATATACGAGTTGAAGGCTGGATATTCCTCTCTGTATACTTTGATTGCCTCATGATGTCTAGTCATTCTAAAATTCAAGTTATCAGATGTAAAAAAAATTTATTTAAATATTTTTTAGATGTTTATTTTGAAAATAATTATCTTTACTAGATTTCTTAATACTTGTACATAATCAAACCCTACGGGTTTATTGTAGACATATTCAACCATTGCTCTAAATTCAACAAGGTCATATAAAAATAAAATAAATAAATCATAGAGCGATGCCTTACGTCTCCGCTAGTAATAGGGCAGGGAATGACTACAGCTGCCATGATAATGTTTTTCAATATTAATTCTAATGGAAAAACACTGTTATGGCAACTGCAGTCATGCCCTGTTTAAATAGGGTATCTATCAACCACAAAAATAAAATATTTCAGTAAAAGCCAAAACCTAGACAACAAAAGATTAAGGATACTAATAAAATATAATATGGCTACCAAAAATCAATGACTAGCCATAGACGGCCAGCTATCTTGCACGAAGAAGATCTATATATAAATATTATTTTCTAAGATGAAAATAAGTAAAAATTTTTCAGAAAGAAATACTTACTCAAAGTTATTGTTCAAATCATTATATATAAATATTATTTAATAAGATACTAAACAAAGATAACTGGCAATCTTGTGTAAAGTAAACAAACATATGACAAAATTTCAATAAAAATTCTCTTCAACAAAATTTTCTGTTACTCTTCAAATAAAACAAGTACGAGAAAATTTGTAATATAAATAAATTATAAATACAACAAAATTACTATGTATATATATATAAAAAATACAACAAAACAATTTTTTTATAGTTCTTTTAGTTGTGGTTAACCAAAATTTAAAACCTATTATTTCAAAAAATATTCATTTTACAAAAAAAATTATTCTGGACAATATTGTTCAGAATTATATATAATGTCATTCATGTTCGATAAAAACATCTGTAAAACAAAAAATAAAAATTGTACTTTTTGGTTAACCAAGATTCAAGAAATTCTTTTTTTTTTATAATTCTAATAATACTACTAAAATTGTGAAAAATCCACCACCTCTGCATCTGCTTCAACAATCAACAGTAGATTATAGAGACTGCTTGCCACACCCTTGTTTCATTAGCATTTCTCTTACTCTCTCGCCTTTTTTCTAGTTATTTCATATTTTTAACCATGTTTTATTCTTATTTTGTTTATTCTCTCCCCATTCTCATGTTAGTTCATACGTTTAACAGTGTTTTATTCTCATTTTGCTTACTCTCTTGCCATGTTATTTCATCCATTTAACGGCGTTCTTCTAATTTTGTGACGCCACAACTCACAAACGGGTGACGTCATATTTTCAAATAGGACTTAGGCTAAATAAACCAGTATTCAAGTAAACTTTAGCGTCATCGTGACCCACTAAACAAAACCTAACCTGACTTTGCTCCTCAAATGGAGTTTTTTGGCCACCGAAAACCATTTGAGAACAAAGTCAGGTTAGATTATGTTTAATACGCCACGATAATGCTAAAGTTTACTTGAATACTGGTTTATTTAGCCTAAGTCCTATTTGAAAATATGATGTCACAAAATTAGAAGAAAGTACGGTTAAATGTATGAAGTAACATGAAAAATGGCAAGAGAGTAAGCGAAATGAGAATAAAACACGGTTAAACATATGAAATAACATGAAAAATGGCAAGAGAATAAGCAAAATGAGAATAAAACACATAAGATATAACATAAAAATTAAGAGTGAATGCGAAAAATGAGCAAAATGTGAAGAAAACGCTGTTAATTTTAATTGTAGGGTGAAAAATATTTCAGGGTCAAATTTACGAATGTGCACACACATGTTGCTTTTATAATAGGAATTTGTTTACCAAAATATCTTTACAAAATGTTGCAATGTAGATGAATACTGTGATTCAAAAACAATAATTTAAATAAATGCAATAGAAAATATAACAAAAACATATTATATATAGGAAAATTAAATCGTACATCTGCCATTTCTCTCTATGGCGTGCCAGAAGACTGCTTGAAACTAACCAATCATAACAGGATTCTCACCTAGGCTAAGCTCGGTGTTTTTGGCCACCGAAAACCATTTGAGGATCAAAGTTAGGTTAGGTTGGCGTTTTCTGGGTCACGATAATGCTAAAATTGGCTTAAATACTGATTTATACTTGCAATAACCCTGAAAGAAGACTGGCAGAGCTCGTTGAAATCAACCAAATTTTAGTATTTCAATATTAAAGGTTTTATAATTTGTTTTTGGATTTTTTTATATTTCCTCTTATTTATATAGGTAAGGTTAGATGTGTTTCTGTAGTTTCCCATCAAATTTGGGAACCAAAAACATACCACTTTACCATGAGGAGTCCCCCCCCCAATATTCCAACATTCAAAATTGAATTAGTGAACCTCAATCATTATTCATCAGTTGATTAAGGTTTCTCCAATCTTGTTTTGTTTTGTTTGGCGAATATTTGTCTAAATAATTGTAGGTTGATTTATCATTATATTCCAATTATTTCTTATTATTTTTTCATAAATTATCATTATCATTATTTCATAAATTACTATTATTTCATAAATTGTGAAATCACATTTGTATTTAACGCTTGTTGCCAAGATTGTAAATTTCAAATATGCTGTTGTCGTACGGGTACGTGTAGTGCTTCGTAATTTTCAACAATGTTTCATATAGAAAAAATTGTGACCGCCATTTTATTTGTTGTTAGATTTCATTTCATAGCACAAAATTGTAAGTCGCATATTACTTTATTATTTTCTGGTTTCTCATAAAGAAAAAAATATTTAACTGTAATAGAACTTTTTGAAAATTAATTTTCATAACAAATTTCTATTTACTAATATATACCTGCTTGAGGGTAAGTGGAGGGATGAAAAAGAGGTGTGTCTAAAGACTTCTGGGAGTGTCTTGTATGACATAAATGGGCAGCAGCGGTAGTGACAGCGGAAGGGGCAATATCGACCACATCCATTAAAATGTAAATCAGAAGAAGAAAACTAAAAATTGCCAATACAAAGAAATTTCTTCACAAAAAGTTCGATACTATACATCCATTAATATTCAGATCAGTGATATGCATATTGGTGTTATATCTGCATTAAGTCTGCAATATTAGATATAAACTCTTAATAATTTACTAAACTATTGCCAGATCATTTATAGCTCAGGTGTTTCAGATTATTTTCAACTTCAGTCTCTTCGCCGAAATATTTGTAAATAGTCTATAGGGTAATTTAAATTGGGTAAATCTTTAATGGGTACATCACTAGGGAAACCTAATGACTAACCGATTAGTTTTAAATGTAAATTTGAATGTACGCATAACCACGCTTTCCTTTGTATGTGTGCGTGTGTGTATGTATGGGTCAGTATTTGCATGATTGTGTGTACCAGTATGTATACGTGCAATCCTGATAAATTTAAAACGTTTTAATACTCTTACCTGTTATGTATATACAAACTATATTTTTCTGTCATTAAAGACTACAATTCTGAATTTGAATCATTGTGGATTTATACACTGACGCATACTGCTCACCGAGCAAGACGAATTCAAGCTGTCAGGATTTTTCTGTCTACAAGTAATGCTTTCTACGAGACTTCAATTAACTAATGTATTTGTAATCTATAACATATACTTGTATATAATATAAATAAATATATTTTATATAATGAGCCTAAGTACAAATTAAAATATTATTAAAAACAAATCACTGATGACACTGGCAGATCAGCTGTGTTCCCTCAAAAGGCTTTTTGACCAAGAATTACGAATTTAATATTTCAATATTGATCTAAATAAGAAACTGATAACAGCCCATTGAGATAACTAATGATGATCAAATAATTAAAAATGTTTTTAAAACAAATAAATACATATTATATAACATCAGTATTAAACGTTATAGGCCTATTTAATTGTTGTAAGAGTTAAGAATGACCATGGTTGATATTCATTTTAAGTCGTTGTTCTCAAAACAAAATCAAGCAGCTAACCATAAAAACTGAACCCTTAAAACAATAAAAATATCCAGTATCTTAGATTTATCTTGTCAAAAAATCTCAAGCCATGTACAAATCTAACGAGTAATTTTACTAAAAGTTTTGATGTAGAAATATTAAAATTAAAAACTTGAAAACTAAAACAAAAATCATGTCACATTGGAAACTGAATTTCTCTCTAAAAACCTGTTGTCAGATTTTTTGCTGTAAAAAGAGCAAAATAAAGTAAAAATTGACATAGCATTTATTTGATTTAAATGATTTTTAAGGAAATAAATTGTTTTAGAGGTTATTGGACGGCATTGTTCTGGGGACGATAATGCCCCAATCTACCCTGTGTATATATTTTGATGTATTATGTATTAAACTTTGATGTGATTTCTGTAGCTACATGTGGGAATGGATTTGCTCTGTTCACGGTTGGTTGCCATACGTGTTTCTGTGAAGGAGGTCGGGCGTTATGTTATAAATTGAAGGACTACGGCTGTGTCGACGACCTTAAGGTCAAACACAAACAATGCGTGGGAGAGGTCCGGTGGAATGACGGCTGTAATTGGTGTGGTTGTGGAAAACAGCCAGGTTTCGGACCATGGTGTACTAAAATGGAATGTTGTAAGTGTTTATTCGTTTTCTTAATATAAGTCATCTCAAACTAATTAACAAATTGTGAGATAAATGTTTCATATAAATTAAATAATAAATAAAATTTAATTGTTAACTTATTCAAGAGAGTTTTCAATAGAATATTTAGGTGAATTTGTGAGAATATGGCCTTCCTATTTATATTTTCCTACATTTAATTCGAGGCTAGCATCTTTTCAACTTCTATTTTACTTCCATTTAACTTTTTTTAACTTCTACGTAACTTCTACATTACCTTCAACCACCTTCCATTTAGCTACATTCATTAGACATTGCGTAAACCCTGCCAAGCAGAGTATTTGCAAAGGCAGCCTCATTGTCAGAGGTTGCCTCGGTGTAAAATATTACGCATGCTATTGATACAAAGAAATCGACAACGTACTTGGGGTCGGACCCCTTTAGCAGTTGCAGCAGAGCTCTATGGCGTTAGTTTCCGTTGGAACGTGTGGTGCACCTGTCGTATGATCTAATGCGGCTGCAGATAGATGTTGAGGCTCTTTCGATGCGAGAAAACTTGATGCTTAATTTACCGAGGTGGATGGTTACACATACCAGTGGTTGGTCGTTCTTGTGGTAATCTGCCGCAAGAAAACTGTCGTTGCTATCTTAGGTCGGTTACGGCTAGAACGTTACTACTGTCAGTGAAGGAATTTTTAACAAATGAAAATAAAGATTGCTTCCTGAAATTAAAACTAAAATAAATACCGGAAATAATTCCTACTACTAACGAAATAAATTAAACTAACTTAACTACAATGTTTATTCATTCGCGGCCTGGATGTATCCATACACCATCAATGTAGCTTAGAGCTCTACGGTCCAAATAGTTAAATTGAAGATTGGAATATATTAATTTCTTCCATATTACATTATTGGATATTAATTTCCCAAAAAAACTTTCGTTTCGAAAAGTTTGCTAATTACGCCCAATATAATATTAATTTGTAAAACTACATTACTAGTTTCTTAAAGATAAAAAGGTTTATTCCACAATCAATTTTTTTTATTATTTTCAATAAAATTAAAAATATTTAGATTGTGAAAATAAACCTTGTTACCAAATATAATAACTTAATGGATTGTATGGCCAATTTTGCTTTTTCGATAGAAGGATCAAACTCAAAGTAGAGCGAAAACTCAATATATGATTTAGATTTCTGTTGTTGTTGTCGTTGTCGTCATCCTGGCCATATTTTTTGTTATGTACTTCAGAGTAGCAATATTTGCTTAGAATAAAACCTAGGGGCGTTAACTCTAATTAATTAAAATGTATACTTTTTAAATGATAGCTTTTTCAGGGGCCTTCATAAAAATTTGAAAGTTCAACTTTTTTTATTTTCTTTTTACATTATCAACAAACTTTTCTAAATATACTTTTAAACCAACTTATATTTTTGTAAATAATAGTTGTTGTTAGAAGTATGTCTTTTTACATGGGTAACCAAAAAAAATTTCATATTTGATTTAAAAAAAGGTTTAGTTTGAATAAAGTTTACAAAGTTTAATTCTCACAAGTAATTACTGAAAAATATTTTACAAAAAAACATTTTTTTAAATAGTGGCTGTTTTTAACACTTTCTTGGCTCTGTTTTTTATTTTAACTGAAAATAAAAGTTTGGATTACAACATTTTTATTATTTATTTTAAATGAATGTTAAATTAGAATGAAATTAAGAACTGTCAATCACTCCAGCTTGTGAAAAAATACAGATTGATTTGCTTTCTCTAATCTGACATTGCTTTTATCATTATTATTATTAATATTATGATTGCCATATTATTTAACAATTGTTTTGAAAATTCTAAAATAATGTAGTTATTACAATTAATTTATGTTTTTTTTTTAGACCATCTTTCTGAAACACAGAATGGTAAGTATGATAATATTGCGCCTTGTTTTAGTTTGATTTTGATGCTTACACATACCAGTGGTTGAGCCGTTCTTGTGGTAATCTGCCGCGAGGAAACTGTCATTGCTATGTTAGGTCGGCTACGGGCCTACGGCTACGGGCCTACGGCTAAAACGTTTCTACTGTCAGTGAAGGAATTTTCCTCAAGAATGAAAGCCTATTCGAAGAAATTTTGAAGAAAGGAAAATAAAGATTGCCTCCTGAAATGAAAGCTGAAATAAATGCCGGAAATAATTCCTACTACTAACGAAATAAATTAAACTAACTTAACTATAACGTTTACTCATCCGCATCCTGGATATGTCCATACACCATATAGTTAGATTGAAGATTGGAATATATTCATTTCTTCAATATTACATTATTGGATATTCATTTCCAAAAAAAAACTTTAGTTTAGAAAAGTTTGCTAATTACGCCCAATATAATATTAATTTGTACAACTACATTACTAGTTTCTTAAAGATAAAAATATTTATTTCCACAATCAATTTTTTTTATTATTTTCAATAAAATTAAAAATATTTAGATTGTGAAAATAAACCTTGTTACCAAATATAATAACTTAATGGATTGTATGGCCAATTTTGCTTTTTCGATAGAAGGATCAAACTCAAAGTAGAGCGAAAACTCAATATATGATTTAGATTTCTGTTGTTGTTGTCGTTGTCGTCATCCTGGCCATATTTTTTGTTATGTACTTCAGAGTAGCAATATTTGCTTAGAATAAAACCTAGGGGCGTTAACTCTAATTAATTAAAATGTATACTTTTTAAATGATAGCTTTTTCAGGGGCCTTGATGAAAATTTGAAAGTTCAACCTTTTTTATTTTACTTTTACATTATCAACAAACTTTTATACCAACTTTTTTTTAAAAATAATAGCTGTTGTTAGAAGTATGTCTTTTTGCAGGGGTAACCAAAAACAAATTTTTAAAAAATTTTAACTCTTTCTTGGCTCTAATTTTTATTTTAACTCAAAATAAAAGTTTGGATTACAACCTTTTGATTTTTGATTTAAAATGAATGCTAAATTTTAACGAAATCAAGCTTGTGAAAAATACAAATTGATTTGCTTCCTCTAATCTGACATTGTTTTTATTATTATTATAATTATTATTATTATTATTATTATTAATATTAATATTAATATTATTATTATTATTGCGACATTATTATTATTATTGCGATATTATTTAACAATTATTTTCAAAATTCTAAAATGTAATTGATATGCTACAATTAATTTATTTTTTTTTCTAATTGATCTTTCTGAAATACCGAATGGTAATATAATAATCTTTCGGCTTGTTTTAATTTGATTTCGAAGTTGACATTAGATGAATACATGTTGGCTATCCGTATTCATTTTAAAGAGTATTCACCTATGACAAAATAACCTTTATTTTATCTTAACTTTACCTCTGTTACTTTCACTTTACTTGACTTTAACCTCTATTTAACTTCTACTTTACCTACAATTAACCTCTATTTAACTTTGACTTTACTTATACTTAACCTCTATTTAACTTCTACTTTACTTGCAATTAACCTCTATTTAACTTCTACTTTAACTATATTTAACCTCTATTTAACTACTACTTTACTTACATTTAATCTCTATTTAACTTCTACTTTACTTACATTTAACCTCTATTTAACTACTATTTTACTTACATTTAAATTCTATTTAACTTCTAATTTACTTAAATTTCACCTCTATTTAACTTCTACTTTACTTACATTCAACCTCTATTTAACTTTTACTTTACTTAAATTTAACCTCTATTTAATTCTACTTAACCTACATTTAACCTCTGCTTAACTTCTACATTACCTACATTTAACCTCTATTTAATTTCTACTTAACTTCCATTTGACCTCTACTTAACTTCTACTTTACTTACATTTAACGTCTATTTTACTTACATTTAAACTCTATTAAACTTCTTCTTTACTTACCTTTATCCTCTATTTAACTTCTAATTTACTTACATTTAACCTCTATTTAACCTCTACTTTATTTACATTCAACATCTAATTAACTTCGAATTTACCTACATTTATTCTCTATTCAACTTCTACTTTACTTTCATTTAACCTCTATTTAACCTCTACTTTATTTACATTTAACCTCTATTTAACGTATACCTTACTTACATTTAACCTCTATTTAACTTCTACTTTACTTACATTCAACATCTAATTAACTTCGAATTTACCTACATTTATTCTCTATTTAACTTCTACTTTACTTTCATTTAACCTCTATTTAACCTCTACTTTATTTACATTTAACCTCTATTTAACTTCTACTTTACTTACATTCAACATCTAATTAACTTCGAATTTACCTACATTTATT